>JASTWP010001295.1:0-80023 GCA_030770255.1 Temnothorax ravouxi
ACAATTAAAATAGATTTCTGCTTTTCATGAGACTCAACTATTTCGCCCCCATCTCACGACGCGCAACGTCGAAACAACGTCGAAAATATCAACGAATCTCTGAAAAGGAGACGCCTGGGGCTGTGTATATGGAAGATTCGAAGATGATGTGATATCATGCCTTTAAATGCCTGCACCCGCCTATTGTATAGCGTATCCCGTGACTTCGGAGGCTCGGAAGTCGGGACTCGGGATGTCCTGTCATTTCCTGAATTTAAGTAGTACTTATTGTTAGTAAAGCAATTAATTATTAATGCCGGCAGCCGAGTTGGAAAAATATCATCATATCATCTTGCTAATTTCGATAAAACGTCAACGTACGTTATTCAAAACGCCTTTAGCTTTAGTCTCTGCAAAAAATTCTCAACTTTTTATACAGATTTAGAGAGAATAGCAGCTTGGGCGTGTAAACACAGCAACTGTCTCGTTCGACAGTTTTTTTCCTCTTTTTTTTTCTTTTTCTACATATAGCCACTTCTGCGATCCATTCCGCATTCTAACTATATTATAAGGTCCGTTTGACGTTATCTTCCGCTAGGAAGCACGCACGACACTGGCAATCGTCTATTTAATTACATATTATCATTCGTTGTTGCAAAATGCTAAAATTTATTCTCGTGTTTATTTATTTCACGTAAATGTATGTGCATGAGTAATCTATCGCACTGTGCAGCACATGTATACCGCCGCGCATAGCAATATTGGCAATGCGCATATACCGTATCGTAAATCGTAACTTGGAAAATAATTCACGGTAATTCGCAATTAAAACGATATCAAAGAGGAGGAGTTTCGCAAATGGAGGCATAAATCGCTCGAAGCGGGTTCGGTTGACGGAATCACGGAAATTTATTCTATTTTGTGTGTAAATGGACTTTTCCACATTCGATTGGACCGATATGTATCAATTATCTTCATCAGTTTGATAGTTTGATTAATCTGAAATCGTCAGCTGAGATCTGAGATCTGGAGATCGCGGAAATAAAGCGACCATTCCCGCGCTCCGCCGCGCCGCCGCGCTCGCTTTATTTCCTTGTAAATATGTCAAACGTTTGTTTAAATTTATAACGCGATATTTTCGTTTCGATCAACCGGTACAAGTCTTACTCATCTCCGTAAATCTGGCCAGAACGAGGCAAGAGAGCAAGACCACCAAGCAAGACTAAAGTCACAACTCACTAAACCGTCCTAGGTCCCAGGCTCCAGCTATAGTCTGCAACAGAGTCTGCTAGCCCGTTACTCGCAATACTTGCAACTCGCAACTCGCAACCGCTGCCGCGCGCGAATAATATCCCCACCTACACAAATGCCACATCTTCCAAGTTCCATAGGTCTCGCGATACTCGCAATTTTTCATAGTCTTCATAGGGCGGAGGATATTCCTCTAAAAAACCATTGCCATTGCCATGGCGCATGACCTTCCGTTCAGATAAATTTTCTCTCAAAAACTCGAAAACGAGATTCATTTTCTCGTTTTATCTATAAATGTAACTTTTATGCACAAGTCAAAAGAAATTAAAATTTCCAAATAAAATAACTGCAATATGTATAGCGCGTTTACTTGGAACTGACATTTTAATTTAGTAGAAAACAGATTGACCTCTCTCTGACCTATATCATATATATATATCGCATTTTATATCTCAAAACATATACATTTCTACAGCCACGATAAAAAAACGGCTTATCCTGCAGCCGTATGGATTTACCGACATTATTGTTTGTAGATGGATCTTTTAATTGGCTTTATAGAATTGCAAAAATCTTTTATAGAATTAAAGTCCGCACAAAAATCTAGGGAGGCAAACACGATTTTATATCAAAAACACAAAAAAATTAAAAATATTACTTATTTGGGCACATATACAGCTGTCACCTGACGACAATATTTGCTTAAAACAAAAATTCTGCAGTTTATACATAATGTTTATCATTCTCCCTTGGGAAAACAGTAGGAATAATATCGTGTAAGTAGAAGTAAGATTCAACGCGTACAAAAAAAGATCCATCTACGAATTATTTTAGTAATGCAAATACGGATGCAGTATGACAAGAAGAGCATGCAGCAACAATAGTTGCCGGATCTTGCGAGAGATGGCGAGCAATCGAAACAAGGACAGATGTCATTTCGTTAGACAAAGACAGATATAGGGAAAACAAAATTAGAAAGGTTGACATTATCGACATCGAGGAAGTTCGCCAGGTTCGCCTGTCACTGCAGGATCCCCTTCTCGGCTCTAGTGTAGACGGGTAAAAATCTATAGTTTATGTCACGTATACTATAGAAAGGAGGCTGAGCCGAGGGTAAGCTCAGCCTCCAGTCTAGAACGGGCATAAGGGACAAGATAAACGTTGGTGCACTTCAGTATTGTTTGTAAGGTTATGTTACGGATCGTTCTGCGAGGTGTTCGCTCTTTAAATTCGTCAATTTTAAAGCCTATATGTAAGTACTTATTTTTCTTTGTTTGTTATTTACTAAGTACTGCCCTCCAGCAAACACAGTAAAGTTATTCTTAGGGCTCAGTCACAATGACAAAAATAAGGAATAAGATAAAGGAATAAGGAATAAGGGAATGTCGCATCTCACTTCAGTACACGTACATTAAAGTGAGATGCAACATGCCTTATTCCTTATTCCTTTATCCTATTCCTTATTCCTCTCATTGTGACTGAACCCTTACTTCGTAATTATCACGCAGGTATTATATGAAGTATCAAGGACTGGAAGAGAATAATAAACATTAGAATAATATTCAAGTAAAGAAATCGCATTTTATATCTCAAAACATAAATTTCTGCAGCCTCGATAAAAAAAACGGCTTAAGAAACAAGATAAACGTATTTTGTAAGTATATTAATCGCTAGTTATTATGTTTATGCTGCATAATGCATTAATCCCAAATCTAATAAAGTTTTTCTTATTTAGAAGCAACATGGTAGATAAAGAAGAATATTATTTGCGGCTAAATGAAAAATATGTTCAGAAAACAGTTAAAAAACCATGGGACTTACAAAAAATTAATGAAGTCATTGATATATTAAAAAGTTACCAAGAGAAAAAATGTCAGAACACTCCGAAGATGTCAAGCCACGAAAAATATTATGGCGGAAAATATGATCTCCTGGAAATATCCGGTATATCAAAGATTATTTTAAAACAAAAGTCCCTGGGTGATGATATTATTTATGTTACGCCAATTGAGGAGTTTTTTGAAAAAATTGATGAACAACACAAAGCAACAGGACACGGGGGAAGAGATAAAGTACTTCATAATTTAAAAAAAAATGTAATATTCCAAAACTGGCTGTTGAAATATACGGAGAGTTGTGCACAACTTGCAATTAAAAAAAAACGCAGAAACATGCTGGTTTAGTGGTAAGACCCATAAAATCTGAAGATTTTAATGTCAGAGGACAAGTTGACTTAATTGATTTCCAATCATGCGCCGATAGAAAATACAAATGGCTTTTAAATTACCAAGACCATTCTACCAAATTTTTGTACTTGCGACCATTACAGATAAAAAGAGCTGCAGAAGTGGCTTGTGAATTACTTAAAATCTTCCTTGAACAAGGCGCTCCAATTATTTTGCAAAGTGATAATGGACGAGAATTCACTGCTGAGGTAATTAAAGAGTTGGTTTTGTTATGGCCAGAGTGCAAAATTGTACATGGACAACCCAGGCATCCTCAAAGCCAAGGTTCTGTTGAGAGATCAAATCAAGATGTCGAACAAATGCTAAGAATTTGGATGGAAGAGCATAAAACTTCTCATTGGTCGCTTGAATGTTACTTTGTGCAATGGCAAAAAAACACATCGCTTCATCGTATCATTGGAAGATCACCCTATAAAAGTCTGTACGGAGCAGATCCCAAAATAGGCTTAAGATCAACAAATTTGCCATCAGACTTTATTGATAAAATATTAAGGGTCGACAGGAGTAACACTACCGACCTCTGTCGGGTTGCTTAGCTGCGAGTCCGTATTTTATTTATTATAAATTTTTTAAGAGCCAAAATGGAAAATCCGGCTATGTACCAGCTTGCGGCTGATCTTACTGATTAAAACGAGCATAAGTTTAATGAGATTCGTTAATTAATTTGGCTAAACTTTGGGATAAGCCGTTCCTAAGCAGCTTTGCAGCTCTAAGCTAGCCTGCAAAGCTGCTTTGGAACGGCTTATCCCAAATTTTAGCCAAATTAATTAACGAATCTCATTAAACTTATGCTCGTTTTAATCAGTAAGATCAGCCGCAAGCTGGTACATAGCCGGATTTTCCATTTTGGCTCTTAAAAAATTTATAATAAATAAAATACGGACTCGCAGCTAAGCAACCCGACAGAGGTCGGTAGTGTTACTCCTGTCGACCCTTAACTGAAAAGGACTTAGAAGTCATTGACGCAAACATTACCAATAATAATACACAAAGTTCACCGAAGAATAGCAATGATGCAGTAGTAGAAGAAGCTGTCGATTTAAGGACAGAGGACACTAGTCGAAAAGTACAGATAAGTGATGTTGGCATCGGAATTGCCACCGAGAAAGTCGTAGATTATGAAATACAAACGTATGTGGAAGAAAATATAGACAAAATACCTATAATAATCGACCTTTCTGCAAATGCTTTAAACCAGGACACTGATAAGGGCCAAAGTATGAACTCTAATGTCTTATATATTGCTGTGTTTGTGGCAACGAAACTACAGGTGCACACACTTGTTCAAATTGCGGCGAAATAGTGCATGTTACTTGCGGTATTTCTCACGAAAATGACGAGGGATTTGGCAGCCAAGTTTTACTTGCAATCATTGTGTCCATGAAGAAAATATTAGAATAAATCGAAAAAAATCTTACGAAGGGCAGCTCAAAGGTGCTGAAGAAATGACCAAAACAAGCAGAACAATTTTCAACGAAATAGAAACTGGCAAATACGTAACAGTAGCTGTTTCGAAATTTGACAGAGGACCCTTGGACAAAAAGAATTTAGAAGGAATTATAGTTGAGAAGAAAAATAACGTGTACAGAATAGGTACAAAAAGTGGCATATTGAAAACCTGGTTTACCAGAGGCGACTTAACGTCTGTATCTTCAATTAGTTTTAATTATAGCGACATTCCTCAAGAACAGTTTATTTCTTTAAGAGAAGCCTGCGCCTCTCAATCTATGTTTTCAGGGCAAGGGTTTTCAAAATGTCAATGCCAACCATCAAAGAAACAGTGCAGTACAAAACAATGTGCCTGTTTTAAGTCTAAACATTTGTGCAATAGTAAATGTCATTCGAGTAATCCTTGCCAAAATAAATAATAAGGTTTTATTTTTTCTGATAGGTAGGCAATTTACTTTGTTTAAGTAAGCGAGCATTGCACGTCATTGACAACTAAGAAAAGACATACATTAAATTTGACTCACTGTTCTCTTTGTTTTTTTTTTGTTACTTGTTTACCTGCTATGTATAGATTATAATTTTATATTTATTTTAATCTAAATATGATTAATGAATATTTATTTCGTTTAAAATTTTTTAATTTCAAGCTGTGATACGTTTATTTTTATTTATGTTTTCGGTGTGTTGCTTACCACTGTTACCATTATATGTTGGTTTAGTATGTTTAATATATAAATATACTACTTTGATAATTTATTTTAGATTTTTTATTTCTGAAAACAATAAGCACACCATTACACAGTCTTAATTGTTTTAAAATATACAATACATATTATATAAAAAAATAAAAACCTTATAATAAAATTAATAACAAATACAAATTTAAAAAGCAAGCGACAGTTTATGTTTTATTGCAAAAATTTTCTCTTTATGCTTTTTTAAATAAAGGTTTTTTGTTTCACTAATTAATTGATTAGAAAGAATAATGTTTTTAAAAAATACAGAATTTTGACACTTCTTAAAATACCTATCTATGTCAAGAACATTATTACAATAAACACTTTACTAACGATTAGATTGATTAGACGCGTATATTATTTTGATTGTTCCTGAGCCCTGAGCCCAAGCCCGCACCTCACTCTCACTCTCATCGTGATCGGTACATATGTATATTGCGTGTAAGCGTGTATTCTGGAAATTGCTGGAAATCTCGTATTTGCCGTAAGGTTTTAATCACGTGCTTTCTCTTTGTGACTTGACAGATAATTTCTGAACAGTTATTGGCACAAATCCAACTGTAGCCTGTAAGTTCTGCTAGTACCTAGCCTATCCTAGAAGAAGTAATAGTTTGAGAAGTTTGCGCGGGTTGAACTGTTGATTGTTGACAATTGAAGGCGCCTACGCTTGCCTACGCTCCTAACCAAAGAGGAGCCTAACCTCGAAAACAAAAAAGTTGTACATACAAGATTGATAAAAAAGCAAACAAACAAACAAACAAAAAACGACGATTGGTCAGTGGCATCACGTGGAATTCAGGAGAAAAAATGAAAATACGTAATAAATAAAATATAAAGTTTATTATTCAAATCTCTTTATTTTTCACTTGAAATATATTTATTTACGTGAGAGAAAGAGAGTGTTTTGCTATTGTCATGAGTCATGAGGCATGATGCTTACGCAGACAGATAATGATGGTCAAGAAATGCTTTCTACGAGATCTACGATAGCGACAATCGACATTTCTGATTGTGCAATCAATATTTTTAGGTTAGGTTAGGTTAGGTTAGGTTAGGTTAGGTTAGGTTATCTAGGGTGCGTTCCTTTTGGGCGCTCACGCGCTGTAAGCATCATTCTATCTTCGTTGCACATTGAATATCAAACGAAGATAGAGCGATGCTTACAGCGCGTGAGCGCCCAAAAGGAACGCACCCCTAATCTAATCTAAAATAATAACCCATAATTTCATAACTAACTAAATATTATCTTTGTATAGCTTTGTTTGCAATCGTCAGCAGTAGTACACTAGCACTGTCTAATCAAGATATGTCGTCGTCAAGTGGACAGCAAAATGATATTAAAACCTTATCTACGGCATGTAACAAGTTTACGATTCCTTTGTACAAGGTATGTAGTCACTTATATATATATATATATATATATTTTTATATTTTATATATTTTCTATACACAAACACTTTTTTTTCTAACTTATTATTTCTACTTTATTACAGAGTTTGTCAACCAACATTGACAGCAACATTGTAATATCTCCTTTGAGCTTGCATATTATATTATCTTTACTTTCTAATGGTGCTGGAGGACTTACATTGAACGAACTGAAATCTGCTCTTCATTATGACGATACGGCTTCTTTGAACGATGAATTTAAGTTTCTGGCTCTCTTGTTGAATGTAAGATTAAGAATAAATGCGACAACTAATTTTTCTCCGAAAGTTACATATGTATCTCAATATATTTTAGAATATTGAAAACATCGAATTGCGTATAGCAAATAAAATATACGTTCAAGATGGATTTGACTTAATGGCAGAATTTTTAGCGATATGCACAAATATATTTCAATCTTCAATTTCAAGATTGAACTTCAAAGATAATGGACTTGCTGCAAAAACTATGAATTCATGGGTTCAAAAAGCAACAAATAATAAGATATTTGATATAATTTCTTCTGGTACGTTACTTGTATAATTATTAGTAATTTGATGCAAATTATCATTAATCGTAAAATATTTTTAGTGATTAAATTATGTTGAACAGATGATATCGATCAAGATACAAGGATTATCTTAATAAATGCTATTTACTTTAAGAGTAAATGGCTACACCCGTTTGACCAAGTTTATACAGTAAAACGCAAATTTCATGTTTCTAAAACAGAAACGAATCTTGTTCCGACAATGTTTAAGAGCTCAAAGTACGCTTATGGAGATATACCAACTTGGCATACATCATTCATCGAAATTCCATACTTGGTAAGTGATTACTACCTCTATAAGGAAGAAACTTTCTTTCAAAAATAAATTTTATTTGAAGAACAATTTTGCAGAATCAAGACATTGTAATGATAATATTATTACCGGATAGAGAGATAGAGTTGCAAGTTTTAGAAAATAATTTTAACTGGGAAGTGTTGGCAGATGCACCTAGATCTACCGACGAGGTTGCATTATATCTGCCTAAATTCAAGTTTGAAATTACCATAGATTTGAAAGATGCTTTGCGTAAGGTAAACAATTAGCGAAATTCATTTTAAACAGGACATGGCTGGGAGACATGGAGAAATGTGGATAAATTTCATAAACTGAAACTCATATACTTGTAGATTGGCTTAAATACGATGTTTGAAGATAATGCGGATTTTACACGTCTTTCGAACATTCCTTTAAAAGTAAGCCATGCGTTACAAAAAATTTTCATAGAGATTAACGAAGAAGGTTCGGAAGCTGCTGCCGCGACAGGTAATTTGTCCATCTGTGAATGATGAAAAAGATTTGTTGAATTTTATAAGCGTTAGAATAAACAACCATTTTGGCAGCAGTTGTGGGAATGAGATTGAAAAGGATGGCCATTTTACCGATGGAGTTCGTGGTGGATCGTCCGTTTTTGTTTGCGATTGAACATAAACCAAGCAGAGTACCACTATTTCTGGGAAGTGTGAGAAACATAGAGTTTGTTCATGAAAAAGATGAATTATAAATTCTGTTATATATTTTTATATTTATGCGAATTACTTTATCACATTATGTGCAAAGTTCAAAGGATAAGAAATAACTTTTACTAATCAATGTGTTTTTCTTAAATCTATCACCAGGATAGACTATTTAACTTTCATAAATTTTATTGTTAGTATCATACAACTTGCTTATACAACATTTAGTTTAGTTCTCTTCAAAGTTATTAAATTATTCAACGGTGTATTAAGATAGCTCTAAAAGCAGGTTTAATGCATATATATATATATATAAAATTATTAATAATTTTTAATTTACAAAAAATATATTTGTGATACGTACGCAATACATCCTAAATTACTGCACTTTTTTTTAAATATAATTAACATCAAAATTATAAATTATAAAATATTTAAAGGATTTAACGATTTTTAATATACAAGTAAGAAACAAAATATAAAATATAAAACTTTTATTTGTCTTGCGATAATTTTTCCATTAAACGAATAGTTTCTCGAAAGTTAACGTAAGACTAGATTTTTGCTAAAATATTTCATAATTAAAAATATTAAATTATATAATTAATGATTTTTCTTTAGATTTTAGAAAGCGCTATATATTTGGACATTACGCAAATTTTATAAAGAACAAAATGCCAGTACTTTTCCTTTATTGATGTCTGCCGGTGACGCGATCTAGTATCGTTTGCGTTAGCACCTTCTCTGCTACATTTCGTGCAAAATTCGTCAGTTGATCTCGAATGCCAGGACGCTTGGTTGTAGTCATATAATTCTGACCTTGATAATATCCTCCTGGTGGATAATTTTGTGGATATCCATTTGAGTTACCTTGATTAGAATTTTGATTATTGTACGGATATCCTGTATCTTGGGTCGGATAGTAGTTACCGCGGTACGATGGATTTCCTTCTGGATATCCGGATGTACGTGGATAGCTTGGATAACTCGGATAGCCAGCGTTTACAGCATTAGCACCGGTTTGTCTAACAGTTTCCTCGCCATTAGAATTCCTAGAATTATCTGGATATCCTGAAGAACCGCTACTTCTACCTGGATAACCGGAACCATCTCTAGATGGATGACTGGATGATCCACTCAAAGGGTAACCAGAGGATCCGCTGGACGGGTAACCAGATGATTGACTAGATGGATATCCAGATGACGGGTATCTAGATGATCCACTAGACGGGTATCCAGATGATCCGCTGGACGGGTAGCCAGATGACCCACTGGACGGATAACCGGATGATCGACTAGGTGAATAGCCGGCAGAATCACTGGATGGATAACCAGATCGGGGCTGATTTGTCGAGTCGGGAGCTCTCGAAGATCCGGAACTTGGGTAACCGCCAGGATATCCCGAACCAGATGGATAACCGAGAGATCTAGCAGGATACGATTGACCGTCCGAATTGTTAGAAGTATCTGAAGAGCCATGTGTCTCGGCTTCTGTCGGATAACTAGTTTGCCGTTTTGGAACTGTTCGTGTCCTCATTTGGTCATTTTCTGCATACAGTAACAACGACAAAGAGTACTTAAAAGGTACAAAGGTAGAATAGCTGTAATCATATTTTTACCAAGCATCATCAATTGTTGTTGGATTTAACATTTGTCATGCACACATGCAGATAAGGCTCGCACTGTAGCATGACGAACATGTTCATAAGATATTCTAAATAGAAGATAATATATTGAATTATATTTAAGTTACCTTTTAAACGCATTACAAACTGTTACATCGTTAAACATTCCAAACAGAATAATTCAAAAGATGTTAAATATATAACAACTTTTATATGCACATGCATGTGCGCACACCTAGTATTTGTATGCGTGCATATCCTCTACGTATATAGTGGCCGACTGACTGAATTAATTGGAGCAAAGGTGCCCTGTTTGATATTTTAAAGCAGATGAAAATCATTCTGATTATATTGGAATTACACTAATTTATATTTTTAAGGATAGAGAAAAGATTTCTTTTCAAATAGCTTCGAGTAAAGAAAAAGTGATATCTTTTAATCAATTGTATACTCCTGTGCCTACTCTACCAGAGCACAATTTCTTGATGCAATAGTTTAACGAACTGGGTAAAGCAGTTTTATGATTTTATATATTATAGTTAAACTTCATGTAAAAAAAAATCTATTATTATCAGCAAGTCAATGTAATTTTGAACGTGTCTAAAACTATATATTATTCAAAAATTTATAATCTTTATAAACAAAGTTTATTTCAATTATTCGTAATTGATATTACATTTATTGTATTTGTTATTATAGATTAAAGGTAATATAATTCAGTACTACGTATAGTATAAATGATATATAAACATCAATATCGGCACCCATATTTTTTTAACATTTTAGTATTAGAAGTAAATAACGTTGTAAAATAAACGGAACATGTAAGTGAATTTTTAACCAGAAAATGTCCAGACTCTGTTTCCATGACTGTCCACGCGAGTGTGAGTAGTGTAATAATTGTTTCCGTTTGCTTGCGTAGTGCTTCTGACAGAGCTGGTGGGCCGAGGGCGATGGTCGTTGCCGAATAAACGATTGAAAATGGAACCATCACCTATGGTATTTCTGGAACCGGAGTGACCGCTGTATCTTCCTCCATATGACGAAGATCTAGGCGGCGGCGACGGCACTCTTGGTGTCGATCGATGCGACACTTGATTTAGTCCCGGAGGTAGTGCTGTTGAATCATATAATGAAAAAAAACTAATACAAAAATCAAAATTTTTGTTAAAATTTTTATCAGTTGACCAGTTACTACCATTTCACCAGTTATTAATTGACTGTTTCTTGCAACAAGATGATGGTACGACACATAAAATATTGCACATTAATTTCAATCTCTTTGATTTGCTTTCTTTTAACAAATCTTTACACAAGAAAAGCGATAAAACAACCAAGTGCAACATATATTGTCTACTCATATTTTTTTGTCATATATAAATTGTACATTGCACATAAAGAGATTTATGTGTGCAGAATAAATGGTTGTGCTTATATCCCCAACGATTATGAGTTTTAAGTTGAAACAAATGAAAAACAATATCAGTAAGACGCAATAGTAGCTCATTTAATTTTGCTTACGCGATATATGACGTATGAAAAGATAACACATATGTCAAAGTTCAAGCTGATAACCCGTTCATTTGTAAAATATCTTTTACTCGTGTTGAATAAGAATTGCTCGGTTTAGAAAGCATTTTATAAACCGTCGAAATTATGATAATGTGAAGAAATAACGTCCAGCTCATTGAAAATAATCTATTTCAAAAGCATTTCTTATAAATTATAAACATACACGCACACATACATGCACGAAATAAATTAAAATATTTTTGTAGGACCGTGTATAGGCTCCTAATCAGTGTGATGGTAGATTGGGATGGACGATTATGACGAAAATGAGTTTCCTTCCTCGTAAATTAAAAGAATCGCTCAATAAGATTAAAATTTGCTTTCTCCAAAACATTGTAAAACTATTACAGTTAATATACATGTACACTTATATTGTTATCGTATAATTAATTCCAAATATACATGCTGTTATGTATACAGTTATGTATACATATATCAGAAAAAGTATTATAAAATATCTGTACAAAAATTTATACAACATTTCTCGCAAAATACCTGTCTTAATGAATAGTCATGGACTATGCTGCAAATAAAAATAGGAATAGCATAATAACAATAATCATAATGACAAAACACGACACAAACTTTCAGCTGGATCACCACCGTATCGTGACAAGGAGGAATAATCCAGAAAATCCAACGAGAATTATCGAAGCAACTGCTCCGACTGATGCAGCATTCCTACGGTAAATCGAATTTGAGTTGTGGTTGTATCCACGGTTCGGATAATTTTGATACGGATAATTTTGGTGTCCCGGATGCTGTGGATAATTCGCAGGAGCCTGAGGATATCCGGTGTTTTGCGGATAGCCCGGATAAGCTGATTGCCCTGGTGTGGGCATTCTGTTTTGTGTTGGATATGGCGGATATCCCAAGTCCTGATGACGACCGGCTTGATTGGTCGATTGTGGGTATGGTGGGTATCCAGGTGCAGCAGAGGAACCGGTGTTGCTGGGATACGGTGGATATCCTAAGTTGCTTCCAAAAGAAGATCGATGATGTTCGTCGTTATCACCGGATGGATATGCCGGCGGTACTGGTGGAGCATTGGCATTCGCATATGGATTCGCGTTATTTCCATTCACTCGTTCGCCGTTCACGTAAGAAACACCAGCTGATTCGTAGCCTGTAAGGATGCTCACTCACTTCGTACCGTGCATATTTTTGGCAAACACGAATGGAATATTAAATTAATCGAAACATTGCAAGATGATAACGAGTTACAATAAAGTTTCAGATTTTATCGCCATATATTGAATATTCAGATCATTTGTTATTCCTATTGCTCAAGTTTGGATTGAGCAAGGATGATTTCAAAAGTTTTTTCCCTTAAAAGTAATATTAAATTTTTTTATAAATTAAAAGATATTTATAAATTAAAAGAAAAAATCTGACAATATACCGCTTCGTTTATACTAGTTTATATCCAGACAATAAAGTCTATACATATATACATATGAAGATTAGATAGTAGAAACTACCATCAGGCCTCATATAATTTTAAACATAAAAATATATAGATATATACTTTATATTGGGTCTTATTTCGAATCATATGAATTAAATCAGAAAGGAGGATCAATATATCTTAAAAATAAATTCTAACACAAAACTGTTATGTATAAACCAATTTTTAAATCAGTAAAAAATACAGTCTTTATATTTATCAAAATATCTCCAATAAAATTGAAAATAGCAATTTAAAAAATATATATTTTATAGCATGAGATAATAATCATTTTAGTGTTGTGCACCTTGCTTAAAATTTTATCTCAGTGCACACATGAATTATAAAACGAAAAATAGTAAACTAGAAATAATAATACATAATAAAATAATATAATACTTAGTGGTTGTGTAAATGAATGTATTAATGATTAATATTGTGTATGGAAAATCTCACTTGGACAACAATTACAATTAAAATAAAAAAAGTACGTTTTAATGTAGACATTAACATGAGACACGATTTCGCGTCTTATGTCATAAACGTCAGAAGGATCAAGTAGATATATTTTTATTTTGTCTGTCTCAAGAATCATGCCTTTCTCCCTCGATTCCACCCCGATACATGCTACGAAAGACTCGACTAATTCTGAGAACTTATTTTTCTCGTAAGCGTGAAAAATTTGAATATCTAAACAATTTATTTTGCTTAGTTGACCTTTTATCATGCATTTTATTCATGCATTAGCTCAATCGCTTTAACGTTTTCAAGCTCGCAATGTATCGAATATTAAATGCCAAATACAAAACTGTAGCAGCTTACCTAATCCCGTAGACTTTCTCACACATTTCGGCGCACCATTTTCGCTTTTACAATATTCGTTCCCTCCGCAAACCATACTAGTACAACTTGCGTCTGTAAAGATTTTTAAAAGATGTTAAAATATATACAATATACATGTACATATTACACTCTAGCTCTATTGTAAATCTTTCGATATGATACAAAAAATATGAACAACAATATTGCTGTGTTATAACCGAGTAAGGAGTGAAAATAGAGAATATTTTAAGAGAAATCAAACGTCTCAAATACGATAGTTGCAATTGCACTTAACGCTAATATAACAAAGCGAGAGATATAAAGAAAAGAGTTAAGCAGTAATTTTTACTTTCTTCATCTATCGAAATGAGAGAAATAATACATGCGTGCATGCGCACAAGCGTACATATATGTATAATATGTATGTACAACATATGGTGTACATTAATATATATTAATAATATTATATTGTCGTTTCTTACCACTTGTCTTCCGGCAAGTCGGATATCGTCCACATTTATCTGTATAGCCGGTACAAGGATCCTCAGCCATCACGCACGTTTCATCACTACGGCAGCCAATGTCCTTACAGGTTCTTCCATATTCTGAAGGATGGAGAAACAAAAAGATATTTTCTCTCAATATATACCTATTGTATATCGTAATAATTTTGATCAATAAGAGATTTATTTATCGTTACTTACTGTTATAAGATGCCGCATCTGGAACAATGGCAATTAGCAGCAACGCCCCAGAAAAAAAATTCAACATAGTGCGCGATAACATTTTCTGAAAACAAAATCAATATATATATATATATATATATATATATATTTTTTAATACAGTAAAATACAATGCGCTGCTTATTTTATATCGCAATTGAAGAAGATATAAGTGTATCTTATTGTTGGTTATCTTGGGAAATTGTTGAGTGCAAATTATGCTGTAGATAGAGATGAGTAGACGGTCGAGTACTTTCTTTCGTCCATCAGTCAATTTCATTATTATATGCCTATTATTATATGACTCGCCATTTGTTCTATATGATAAATAATGTTACAAACTACAAAGACGGTGCAGATTTCAATCGAATTAACGTTTTTTGCATTTTGCATGCAGGTTTTATGACAATTCCGAACTTGGCACCTCATGGTATTCTCATCTCATACCGGATACCGTTGCTATCCTTGGATCAAACGCGACGCAATATCGTCTGAGAGGAGGGAGATTCACACACGCACACACTCGCCTGACTCGCCATATATACAGTTCGTAACACAATCCTCGTTTCCTCGTTATCACCAGAAGAATCGTGAGAAATTAAAAATATTGAGTGTTATTTCTACATGAAGAATTGTACACGAAAAATGCTGCAGATGATATAAAGTCGATCAGTTGTACACTCGAGCGTTTCTCGTGGAAAGCTAGGGAAAATTGCATAGACAAACGTCTAACAATATAAAGTTGCACCCACATCAATATATATTCCATTTTTCATCGAAACCTTTTTACATCGATGAACATTCTTGTTGTAATGAACACTGTAATATAAGGATTATCGATCCACTGTTATTAAGAACGAAAATGTACTCTGAGACGTGTGTATTTGACCATATATCGCAATTTTCTTGACAAAGAGAAAGAGAGAGAGAGAGAAGATTAACCATATATATATATATATATATATATATATATATATATGTGTGTGGTAAATCCTTTCTTCATTACAAGAATGTCCATCAATGTGACAAGGTTTCAACAAAAAAAAATATATATATATGCTAAAATTGATAAATACTGATATTTCTCACAAAACTTGAGAGAGAATGAAACAGGAGAGAATGAAAAAGATCTTATTAGTCATCGCTTACTTATATACCTGTTCGTTTCTGTATACTATGCACTTGTCACACTACGAAGTCCTTGGTAGTCGCTAATTATCACGATACTAAGGCTGAAATCTGCCTGCCCTGGAACTCGAAACTCATCAGCAGTCCAGCACTCATTAGCCATTGGCATGTCAGCGAGTCACAGCACAGCACTACTCACGGCGAGTCAGCCAGCGGGACGAACCTTCTATGGTGCGGTCGGACATTCGCCATTAGATCAGAATCCATCGCAGCGATACTCCCGTCGACCGGCGAGGAATTGTTGCGATTAACGCTACAAGACTGGCAGGATATCGGCGGAACGGCAGGTAGTATCTTAGCGAGACATTTGGCTCATCTTCATCTACAAGCCACTGGCGTGCGTACTCCGGGTTTACTGCAAGAAAACGAAAATAATGAGAGAACTGGTGAGTCTAAGCTCAAAATCACTATTTTCTTATTACGGATACTATCATATTAGATTATAATGATTAATAAGATTGACGTCGGTAATTTGAATCCAGGTCCAAATTTACATTTAAATTTAGATGTTCGAAATAAATTCAGAATAGTCCTAATAATTTAAAAAAAAATTACTTTGAATAGATAAAATTATTCATATTTTATTTCTGATTCGGATTTTGGATTCTTCCAATATCTGAATTCTGATATCAATTACTTCATTCTAAAAACGACCGGATATAGTTTAGTCTTTTAAAATTATTTTTAGGTTTAATGTTTATATTTAGTTAAATATAAATAACTGATTAATTACCAGAATATAGTTTTCAAGATCTGCCACTGTGTTATCTATTCCTCACTTACTTCTACATATAATGTACGCTTAAAATAGGTCGTAATAACATTTTTTCTATTGGCGACAATAACATCTTCGCGTTTACTTATATTAATTGCAAACATAAATTCAAAGCGATTCACGCTATAAATCTAAATGGTAAAGGTTTTAGGAAAGCTTAATAGGCATTTGGTCTTGGACCTGTCACGATTGAATGGAGAGTGACCGGAAAAGGCTAACCGTTCCCCAAGGGCCGATTCTGGTCCAACTGGAGCTTATCTAAAGCTTTAACGATGGCGGCGATCTATTACAGATAAACGCGGTCCGGCAGGAAAGTAAATATCGGTATCGTCGAACGGATAGTTTCGCCCCAGACTTTCTTTCTTCACCTCTGTCGCTCGCATGACCCGAAGGGAAAAAGCAACATATGTGATGCCGAAACGTCCGTACATTTTGTATAAAATCGAGACGATTGAGTAAGAAAGCGATAACCCGAGGAATAAAAGAGAACCGCCTACCAAGATCGAGCCAAATTTCATTTCATACGAAAAGAGATTTCTACACGAGGGTGGAGTGTGGTATTTAAACAAACATTTTATATAATCATGTTAGTAGTAACAAGAGTAATACAATATAGACAGTATAATACATTATATTAGAATTGGTCTCGACTGCGTAGAGTCACAATAAAGCACGAGAAAACGAGGTGAAAAAAGAAACGTAATTTCCCTTTGTCTATGCTCTATTCGCCCCTCTTTTTCGTATACGGAATACACTTTCGAGCACCATCTCCTCGGACGTAGAGGAAGAAAAGCGAAAAGTGAGAGGTACCGAACTGTGGCAGCGTAAGCCTCCGAGATATATCGTCCGTTTGAATAACGTTGCAGCTCTCTCTCTCTCTCTCTCTCTCTCTCTCTCTCTCTCTCTCTCTCTCTCTCTCTCTCTCTTTCTCTCTCTCCCCCCTCCCTCCCTCCCTCACCCCCTCCCTCCTCCTTCTCTGCCTCCCTTTCTCTCTCGTTTTCAATGTGTGCGTCGGCCCATCTCGCCCCGGCAGCAGCCGTTTATTAAACGAATCAGTGTTATCGCGGTGAGAGAGTCCTCATGAATAAACCATCGAGTGTTTAGGGCAGCGGAAAGGTGGTGCCACGAGGGGTTACGAGCTTGCCGCGCGACCGCTTTTACCCCTCTTTCAGCTCTCCTCCAGGGGCAGGCTCTAACGGGCTCGGGGGTGGTAAGCTCGCCGCGGGGCGCGACTATATTGTTTTCGTGATGAGCGGCAAACGTTCTCTGGATCTTGAATGTATATGGGATAATTTTACGCGTCGCATCTCCGTCACGCGTCGCTTAAACTTCTCGCCTTGTGTGTGCGGCATGCACTTTGTATCTAAACATACATGCACACGTGTAAAATATGTGCATCCACGATATCCTCGAATGAATCCATTCGAGCCTGCCCTTCGAGCACTTTATGTCATCTTTAGCACAACAATCGAATAGTAAAATAAAATTTTTCACATTCTCCCTTCCTCTCTTTCTTTCTTTTGCGTATCATAGTCGGGTTGGCGCATCTGTAATATATGAAAGCGTTGTACATACGAATCTTTTTATATCGTTACAGTCCTTTGTTAAAATTCAAATTTCGCACCACGTTTCCGTATGTCATTCTATTCTTGTCGATTAGTCTGAAATGCAACGTAATTCTTGGCAATGCACACTATTGTTCATTAATGTTACAGAGAGTGGAAAATATAAATTCTTCTAAGCTGACTCAACTAGTATAGACAATAATAGATGCGATAATATTTAATATGATGAGAATCTCCATTAAAACTTCTTATATATAATTATATATAATTATAACATAAGCACCGACGTCTATAAAGAGCAATCACTTTAACCGAGAGTTCTATGCTAGATCATTTTCAAAAAAATGTACAAAAGTACTTTAAAATATTTTGTTGTGTTCTGTATCGAACGAAAGAGGGGCGAGCATATATTGTACACTTTTAGTTTTCAGTAAAGTCCGTAAGTCAGAGAGAGATGAAGTAATATAAAATAATAATACGAATGTACGTAATCTATTCAAAAAGTTTCCAATTCTTTTACAATAGCGCGTCCACACAATTACCACGTCTTTCTATTGTGATTAATTATCATGCTACATCGAGAGTCTTTGGGAGGCACAAGTTTCTTCGTTTTAGTGCAAAACTCATAAATCAGTATTAATGCATTGACGCGTTATCCCGATGGAGGACTCCGGATGTTTCTCGACAAATATCTCGGACCTTTTTCTCCTGACATTCTTTCGTAGACGTTTCACACACCTCAAGATAATTCTACCAATTCACTATTTGTTAATAAGCTGCTCGTGCGTGTGTGGGTGTGTGTGAAACTCAGTCATTTTGAAAATCGCAAAACACAGACAAGCTCATATACAAAAAAAAAGCGATACAGTACGATAACTATAATCACAATAGAAAGACGCGATAAACGGGAGATTATTTATTAAGACCGCTGCTGTAATAAACAGCATTGCTTATCGCACTTATCGGCGTGACATATTGGCGATATATCATAAAAGTTCAGAAAATTTTTTTAAACAGACGACGTATATCCAAGTTTTTGCAGAAATGTGATCTAAAAAGGAACGATTGCTCCGAACAAGCGCTTGAGAGACCCATTTACGAGAGAAGACATTTCGAATAAATTTATTTAACTTTGGCTATGTCGCTCGAGATCTCGAAAAGATACTTGAGTAAATTTCGAAAGAGAAAAAGAGACGACAACAATAGGTAAGTACTCTAAAGCGCAGTACGTCAGAAGAGGGGGTGTAAAGGTATTCCGTTCTTACCAAGACCAAGAGTGGGGTGTGCGAAGGGCTGAAATAACCAGGGCAAAGGTCGCTCAGTCGCTCTCTGCCCACTGACTGGCGGGGTTTTATTCCAAATGCATTTACCTTCCGTTGAAGATTGATGTTGCATTGTGGCGTGCGTGGGTGTATTTGTCTGAGATGTGTAGAACGTCATCGATATCAGTGAAATGAATTTCAATTGATATTCCCTGATTTGTATCTATTATTTTGCGAGACAGTTGGTTTGCGGTGAAGCTGTTCGTGCTACGTTCGCTCGTGTGACCGTCCGAGCCCCTGTAAAATTAGTTTCTATTATTATTCCGCCGACACGATAAATCCATAACGAATGCATGCTCTTTCTCTTTTCAAATCAAAAAGATGTAAAATCGCGATAAACATTAAGACTGCAAGATGATCGTCATGCTGAAAACGCAAGAAAACGAATCTTCAATGCGCGAAATAACTCTTCAGAGATGATGGGCTTGTCGTTTATCGGTTTCCGAAAGCGCGCAGGATTAGGCTAAAATAGTTTAATTCGGGGCGCGTAATGTGGAGAATTCAGACGCATCCTTTACACCTTCAGCAGAACACCAGATTGCACCCTTCGGCCGCTGCGATTTTTTATAATGGTAAATTCAGAAAGACAAAAAATTAAAAATTAAATTTTTGAAAATACTGTCGCAAGCATATCATCCTCGTCGCTCGTGTATTTACGGGTAACGTTGCAACGCGTTCAATACAGAAAAAAAACGATTTGCGCGTAACAAATACAATATCTATCTTGACAGTGTAAAAAATGGAATATTATATATAATAAAACTTTAATGTATAGAAAGGATGTTGGAATAATTGCTCGGCTTCTCATATACTCTCGCAATAAAATCTAAACCGATAATCATCGTAAATCTTTCTCGGATCTTGTAAACATGACGGAATATTTACGTGGACAATACGGAAATACAGGATAAAAATCCGTGTCAGTCAGAACGAGAAGACAAGTGTACTGGGGAAATCCGGCGATCCATCGTTCTGTCTCTCACGGTCTAAGCGACTCGATCTCAAGAACGTTCGAGAACGGGGTTTGGTGCATGCGTGTTCCGTTTTCTGCTCGCAGATAGGTTCAGCCTCCTACAACGGACTTGCTCGCTGATTGGATCAACGGCTGGAGCCAGTGCCTCGGGGGCGGTCGGAGGCGGACAGGTTCAGCTCTGGCAATTCCTGCTGGAACTGCTCTCGGATTCGTCTAACTCGTCCTGTATCGCGTGGGAGGGCTCGAACGGGGAATTCAAGCTCACCGATCCGGACGAGGTCGCGCGTCGTTGGGGCGAGCGCAAGAGCAAGCCTAACATGAATTACGACAAGCTGTCACGTGCGTTGAGGTAATTGCATAAACGGATATATGACACAATCGTACATATCATATCGTTCACCTGTCTTTCCTCTTCCACATATCTCATAGATCTCATCTTCACCAGATCTCTCTCAAGATTCTTGTAGATACAAAAAATTTGACCGCTTTGAAACGTGCTTTCCCACATGCTACGCAGCGCTGTTAAGAAAGAACATTGTTATTTCGCAGATATTACTACGACAAGAATATAATGACGAAAGTTCATGGTAAACGTTACGCTTACAAGTTCGATTTTCACGGTTTGAGAATGGCTTGTCAGTCGCAAGCCGGCATCATGTTGGAAGCGTCAACGTCGTCGCGTGTAACAAATGCGAGCTGTCATCCTCATCATCAGACTCATCGCTTATATCCAGTGGGATCTGCTCAGCACTCCGTATCGTCCTCATTACAAACGGAACCGTCGCCTTCCAATCAACAGCAGCCGCCGCCACCACTGCCACCACCGCACTATTGGTCATATCGATATTCACCACCGAAATAACATTGTCTTCAATCATTGTTAGATATAACATTATGTTGGCCGATGTCAACTTGAATGGTTGATAGCTCTTTTGATTCCTTCTCCTTTCTCTTTCATTCTTATCTTGGACATATTGCCACTGTTTTTTCCATATTTTGGACTTAGATATGACTAGGATATATTATATAAGATTTTTATTGCCTGAGGCCTGAAAGACAATAGAAATCTTATAAAAATATTCACAATTGAGCAATAAACATAAGTACCGTTATAATGAGATCAAAGATGACAAAAATATTAACCAATGATTGACAGTGATATCAACGATTCGAATCTAATCATTTCTAGCTGAGGAATGTTAGAATGACACAGTTAACTTCGTCTCAGTTCTTATTGTCAATCGACACGTCTTAGGGACACGAATTGTTCATATATAATGACTATTGATGATAATAGTACTAACGTGAAATATTTCAGACGTTTAAAGTTTAAAGTGTGGCAATCATTGGGATTCCCTCCGTACTCTTTCACAATCATGCTCCGAGATGTGCGAACCTGTAAATATACATACACGAAGCAATACGGCACATTCTTATTTTCTCGTTATCACGACTACTACTCTTGTAGGATCTACTATATCTTAGTAGATTCTATACTAACTCGTTATTAACTATAATACTTTTATAGAATCGTATACTCGCAATGTATATTTTTTAAACACGACTTTCTATCTAATAAATATAATGTA
The DNA here is from genome assembly GCA_030770255.1 of Temnothorax ravouxi. Classification (NCBI taxonomy): domain Eukaryota; kingdom Metazoa; phylum Arthropoda; class Insecta; order Hymenoptera; family Formicidae; genus Temnothorax; species Temnothorax ravouxi. The sequence continues at coordinate 22,196 of JASTWP010001295.1, forward strand.
GAAAATAAAAGTCTCTCACATTGTGTAAACTGATTAAAAATAAATACATCGAGGCATCGCTAGTTTGACTGCTCGTAGAAATGGTAAACAAAACGTATGTCATCTGGCCTGGCGCAAATCTTAATTCGACTCCCTGCGATTATATCTACGCTGCAAATAATCACTTATGATTAGACAATCGCGAGGAGGCATGCCGTAAGCAACGAATCAATTCTAAACGGCGCTAAATTGTGATTAATAATACCGTTTTAGAGGATGCAATTTGGCTCGACGCGATCCGAAACATTCGTGTGATTATCACCGTTGGCGCGAACGCCGCGAACACATAACTCTAAAGACCGCGCGTCGATAAAAAGCGCGACACGCTTTCGACCAATCGTCGGTAACTTTGCCATCTCGGGCCGGATGCCGTAGATGTCCCCACGTGCCAACATGCCGTGTCAGCACTGTCGGCCAGTCGGCCCAGTCGAAAAGGCGCGTGGCGCGTGGCGTCGCTCGTGGTAGCTACTAGCTAGTAGCGCATGCTCAGATCCCCCGGTGCCCGATAACTCCTCTTTTCGCTCTGCCAGAAAAGGTAAACCGCACCACGCTGGATGCCAGCGATTAAAATCCATTCGTTACGTTACGATCGTCACGTATCTTGCCCGCGAAAACCTGGGAATGTGTTTCCTAGAGCGAGAATAATAACGTCTCATATTTATTTCCAGCTCTCCGGCTCGCTCAAACATGTCTGACGTGGAAAAGTGAGTATACTAGGGTGCCTTCAGCTTCTCCTTGCCTTCCCCGTTTGTTACGCGACTAGATTTGGTAGATTAACAAAATCACGAGTGCACAAAGCTGCACGGACTCGCAGGAAATGTTTAGTAACAGGGAAAAAAGTTTGACGTGTAGTAAATGCACTTATACATTGTATAATAATTGGGTAAAACTTTCATTATTGAGAAATATCAATAGAAAAATTTTTTAAGCATGTAAAAAAATATATGCATAGTCTGTGACAGCTGACAAACGGGAATAATAAAACAATATAATGTATATTCATCTATTGATGAAACGATCTTTGAATAATATTGTCACATATTCAATAAAATTATTTATTTTTAGCGACGATGTGCCATCCGCGATGACAGTGGGTGGTAGTATGGACGTTAATACTGCGCTGCAAGAAGTTCTAAAGAACTCTCTTATTCACGATGGCGTTGTGCATGGGCTCCATGAAGCTGCTAAAGCTTTAGACAAGTAAGATACAGAAATATGAGAAGATTGATTATAATAGAATATAATTAGATGTATGTACGGTGGGAAACAAAAGCTTTTTCCTTTAAAATGGATCTGATTGATACATCCTGTTGTCTGCACCTTTCTGCTCTAAACACATAAGACAAATATGTCATAAATATTAAAAACAATCGTTTTAATGACGGGTCTTTTGTATTCCAGGAGGCAAGCCATGCTCTGCATCTTGGCAGATAATTGCGACGAACCGATGTACAAGAAATTGGTTCAAGCATTATGCAATGAACATCAAATTCCACTGATAAAAGTAGACAATAACAAAAAGTTAGGTGAATGGGCTGGCTTGTGTAAAATTGATAGCGCAGGCAAAGCACGCAAAGTTGTTGGCTGCTCGTGCGTCGTCATAAAGGTAGGCTATATTGGAACTTTAAAACCTTTTTGTTCTTCTTTCTCGTAAAATTTGTTGTAATTAACAGCATATTAAAGAGATAATTATAAAACATATTGCACATATGATGATAATTGGGCTCCCTCTACTGAGTAGAACCCATAAAATAAACAGACCATGCTGTTATTATGCCTTGCTGAGATAGTTTTTGTTAACGTTTTCTTCTCTGTCGTTGTTATTCCATTATTGAGTAAGCGTTCATTGCTTTTAGGATTTTGGTGAAGACACACCTGCTAAGGACGTTCTAATGGAATATCTTAAACAAAGCGCTGTACATTAACATCTTTTAATAAAATATTTGACAAACTAAAATATGATACATTTGTTTCTGAAATTTCTTTCTTAGAGAATTTCCGTTAAGATATATTATAAATATAAAGATTGCAACTATTTTTTTCCTAATAAATTTCAAAATGTGCAAAAATTGTGAGATTATCCTCACTGAAAAGTGTTGCAACCTTTATGTCCATAATTATAATACTACATAATTTAAAAGAGAACATATAAAGAGATATATTTTATATTGATGAATACATATATTCTTAGTAGTTAAGACTATGTTATCACTGTTTAGTTTCCGTTGTCATATTGCAAATATTCTTGTGATTTTCCCAATCTTTCACTTGACATTCTCTACAAGAGAAAGAATTATCAACACTATGTCACTCTTGAATGCGTTTAATGTAACTTGTTAGTAAATCCTCAAAGAGTATTTCCCATATACCTGCTGCAATACCAAGCTTCCTTGCATCTGGAACATCGTTTCTTAGACGGTTCTTGACATAACGAACACTTTTTCGCTTCTATACGATCTAACTTCTCCAAATCGTAGACGTCGCTTAAAATTTGCGCAGCATCTTTGATGTAACTTGTATCCGTTGTAAATAGGTATTTGGACTGATGCCTAGCCAATTTCTTCCACTTTTTATGATATTTTTCCAAAATAGTTGACTTTATCTATATTTAATGTATTTAATCTTGTATAATTGATAATCACACACACAACAAAAGAATAAGAAATAATGAAAATATACCTGCGGTATAACTTCCACACGAACCGGGCAGGTTGAGTCTGAGGATGGCATCGCCGGCGATATGTTTAAGTAGGATAACCATCTCTTAAGTTCTATTAAAGGAGCGATTTGATCGAGTACATCTTCATGCAAATGTCTTTGCAACTAAGACATAGAATTGAAAATTCTACTTAAAATCGTAAATTATATTTATAATATAATTATCGAGATGATAAATTAGTACCTTCGATAGTTGGGACAACCTGTGCTCTGTGATTTCATAGTACGGAGAACATTTCGGATTAAGAAGTAATTCTCGCAAACCGAACCATACCTGTCCCTCTCTCTTATTTATTTTTCCAATTTCATTCGCCTTAATTTTCCTCCAGCTGGCTTCATACGTCATCGCCTCACCTGCACGAAGATTAATGACAACTCAGCTATTTATCGTCAAATTTCGTTAGGACATGCTATAAACGGAAAATAGATGTTATTACCATCCTTATTTTGTTTTTTCCACGGTTGACTTTCTATCAGCTGCGCCAATAAGTACGGAATGTCGTGGATCGCCAGCATACGCGAAACTGCGCAAAGGGGTAAGCTATCCAAAATTTCAATTAGATAGTGAAGAATCGAGATACACCGCATCCCAATGTCGAACTCGAATGCCTTCTGCTTCTCCACTATTTCTTCCAAACAAGAACTGGCGGAAAACATGCGTGATCAACAAATTCGATATTCATAAAAAATTTTCAATATGTACACTGTAATATGTGCATAAATAATACAAATACGCATCCTCTGCCAAGTTTATTTTACAATCTGCTGTATCTGCAGTTAAAATAGAGAATAGTATCTTACTTAGCGTCTTTGATTTCAGATCTCTCATATATGTCTATGGTTTTTCCATCAAGGAGCGTCGTTACACGTTGAACGGTGTAATCGATGAGATCGATCACCATGTCGTCCACCGTTTGCGCACCTTCACAATGAAATAATATATTTTCCAATAACGAAACCACGATAACTTCGTGATAAAGTACACTGTACAACATGAATGTATTTGTCGGCTCGTCATTGAGATCGATCAGAAGCGGAAACACTTTATGCTTCCATATGTCGATTTGTATAGCTTCGTAGACAAGAACAGGAATCTAAAACAGCTCGATTCAAAGAACTGAGATCGTAACAGAGATAATTGTGCCGAAATATAATTTCCCGTGATTTGCTTACATAGAAAGAACAATTATAATTATTCTTTCCATGTATTATAATTATAATTATATACCTATTATTAAGTATTATTAAATTTATATCTACAGAAAATTGTATTTCGGCATATTTATCTCTCTTTTTCTTATGATTGCGATATATATATATATATATATATATATATATATATACAAATATTGCTTTACTCGTTGTATTTTACAAATCGTTGCTCTTAATTATTTACTTTCTTTAACGAGATAAACCATTCCATGACGCTCTCCTCGCGCAGTTCAGTTATCTCAAGCACACTCTGCTGGTTTAGCAACGCCAGTTTCTTATGGAACTCCAGCCAGCTGAAAGATACTCGTGCGTTTTCACATTGATTTCTAAATTGTACTGAATGACAAGAAAATATGCGAAAATGCGAATTTACCTTTTGGTACCGACGTTCTCCAAGTCTGAAACATTCAAGCTTTGCACGAAGGCCTCGATTTCCCACGGCGGTATTATGTATTCCATCTGATCTGCCATTCTTTCGGGAAGAGAGAACGGCTTTCTCGAATATCCCCGCGTTCAGTATTTTCAGAATAACGTTCTCTCTTATTACTAATATCTCGCGCGCAAAAAATAAGTAAGTCTTCTACTCTTCTCACGCGTGCAAGAGTACGTTTGATCAATAAATCGTATCCATGTGTATTTTTATGCAGAACAGCAGAAATTGTATTATGTATATCTATTTTGTCTGCAACTTCGCGGCAGTATAATGCGAAACACAAATAAGGTAAAAATAAGAAAAGGATATCCTGTCTCGAGCTAAAATCAAAGCGCGTAACATTATTTTGTTTTTATATTATATAAATACATAAATATTTACAACGTGTAATAATGTCTACTCAGAGGGGGGATCCTATCCCCCGGGGTATTTCTCTGTAAATAAATAATAAGTGTGATTTTATTATTTCAATTTGTATCACGAATTTTATTTAAGTGGTTTTTTATTGCTTTAACATTTTTTTAAATTTCGCGCTACATTTGAAGCATTTGATTACTATAATTAGAACTCATGTCTGCAGTTTCTTTCTTTGCATCTGAAGAAAATTTTCCAAAGTTGCAGTACACTCCTGACCGCTGGATCATTGATATCTATGTTGTGATCATCTTGTTCTTTCAAATCAGACATACTTTCTGAGACACCTGTACATCCTTCTTTCAAATTTGTTTTTCTATTGCTGCCTAACTCATCGTTACTTTGCTCCCGTGCAACATCCATCTTTTCATCTTCAGCATTTTCGTTGGAGCCTTCACTTCCCACATCTTTATTCATATTATCGTCCTCGTCGCTGTATATATCTTTCCTCGAAATTTTTTTACCAGCATACCTGCGTTAACAATATGAATAAATTGTGACATTTTCAACATTTCATTTACATAATTCTTTCATCTTTCACATGTGCAAATATAAAATACTTATTATATAAAATTTACCTCTTATCCACTTTATCCAAGGCATCAACATTTTGTCCGCGAATTTTAGATGGCCGAAATTCGTCGTCTGAGACATCGCTCTTGTTGTATGGTTCCACTACTTTTGCTTTCGTATCTTCCCGCTCTTCGTCTGACACTGAGCCGAAATCCGGTTTCGTTATAACTAAAGCATTTATTTTGTCAAGAACGTCAACTAAACTCTTGCTAGCCATTTTTTCGTACTAGCCTGTACTAGCCCTATTTCATCCAACCGGCCCTTTCGTGTCCCACGAGTTTTTTTCTAACAGTCGTTTGTTCCGGAAAACAAATGATCGTCAGATAATCTCCCCCACTCCTAAAAAAAGTGGAACATCAGCTCATTTACTATCGAAACGGCGAAAATAAAATGATTTTCAAATTTTCTTTACATTGATATTTAGTCGAAGGTACAAAGATATTATAATAATTTTTGGGGAATTTTTCAAAGCTATTAACATTATAAAAAACACGTGCGACTCGAAAGTGCATGGTTGGAGGATTATTGGGGTGAAAAAAACGTTGGGGTTGGATGAAATAGGGCTAGTCAAGATATACCCGAACAATGTCGAACATACCCGAAACCGCCCGAAGGCAGTGGAATAATAAACATGGCGCAAGGCGCGAGCGCGAGTTGGCGCCAGCTGGCGCCAGTTGGCGCGAGTGCCGCGCAGTGCCGCGCGCGAGTCCGTCCGTCTGACCTCGAGACCGTGGTCCTGTCTCGGGGGTTAACTTGGTTTAACCTTCCTTCAGTCTTCAGTTCCTTCAAACTGCTTCAAACTTGCATGTCTCGACCCGGGACGACGTCGTCGGCGGTAAACGACGTTACGCTTGACAGGGACGATGCGTCGCACGTAGTATCGGCGTTTTTTCACCGCGACAAACGGTAATGGACGCCGCGCTCGTGCAACATTATCGTCGCGCGACGAACTCGTAGCGGCTACGAGTCCGGAGAGTCCGGAGTCGTAGGTTGCGTGGGATGGCGGTGCGGGATAGCAAGATCGAGTCCGTGGCGGATCCCTGTCCCGTCAATCCCCGTAGGATCAGCCCGCAAAATGTGGTGCTGCGCCTCAGGCGTAGGGAGACGATGGGCTGCCCGTATCCGGGCACCCACGTGCATTGCGCGAGGCAATTCTATCAGAATGTCTTTCCCAACTTCACTGTGATGAACGTGGAGAAACCGCCGTGTTTCCTGCGCAAGTTTAGCCCGGACGGGAGGTACTTGGTGGCGTTCAGCGCGGATCAGACGTCGATCGAGGTGTACGAGTACCGCGGAGCACCGGCCGCCGCGGATTTGTTGGCCGACTGCGAAGGCGAGTACATCGGCCACAAGAACGACGACTGTAGCTTTCACATACGAAGTAATATCTTCGCGCAATTTTTCAAGGTACTGGATACTAACCGACTCCGCCTCCGCGCGGCGTACGCCTTTACTTTGCGGATTGTAAAGTTTAAGGAAAAGAAAAGAGAGAGCGAGAAAGGGGGGTGGGAGGGAGAGAGAGAGAGAGAGAGAGAGAGAGTAAAATGGAAAACCGATGAAATTGGTGTACCAGCTCTGAAACGTATTTGTAGGTGAAGTGGATTATAAATGTAGTAGAAAGCAACCAGCAATTGAACAGAGAATGCAGTCTATTCACCGATGACGCTCGATACGTAATCGTGGGCTCGGCCGCTCATATCCCTGAGGACTTGAGGCCCCACTTTTATCAGGTAGCAAAAGCTTCCTAATTACTTTCACGTAGGATTTAGTATTTCTTCTCGAAAAAGAGCTTGACCAAATGTTATTTCTTTTAAGATTTATTCCAACAACGAGGCACTGACACCAAATCCCAGATCGCCGCTTGAAGATTACAGCTTGCACCTCGTTGATTTAAGGGGCGGAAAGCTGTGCGATACTAGACATTTTAAAGTCGACAAAATTTATTTGTCACACAATCAAGGTATACGAACGATATTTGAATCACTACTTATCTGACCAAGTTGGATTTAGCGTTAGACGAATGTAACTTGCCAAAAAAGAGCAAAGATTTTTAATTACTTAACTATTTTTGTTAAAACACATGGGAAATATTTTATTGCATTAATGGTCAGCTAAACGGTTAACAACATATTGAGCTTAGGAATATATTTCTTTTTCTACACAGGTCTGTATTTGTACAAAGATATATTAGCCAGTTTTGTCTGTACAGCATCAAACTATACATATTTTTCAAATCCTTGATGGCATGTTCATAAATGTGAGGACAATAGGAAGGTATATTGAACATAAAAGTTTGTCTTACTAAACATTACAATTATTAACAACTTGGAGAATACGATACAAATGACGTATGTGTAGGTTTTGCATGGAAGATGATGCGTATTTAGTGACAAGTGCTTTTCCTGGGACTAATTGTCGGCCATTTAAGGATGTTGCAATAAATAGTCTGAAACACAGATTACTGGTATATTTGTACAAAAGAGCGGAATATATAAGCTATGTGACGAACGATCCTTATGAACTAAGAAGATTTTATCAATATTTCGATCAGGTATTTAAAGATACTTTTATTTTTTGTTACTTAAACTCTTTTGCGATTGCTGATGGGTAATTTGCCAAGCAGCTAATTGAATAAAATGTTTCAGCTAAATTCACTACGAATGTGGAAGATGCAGCTGTTAGATACGAATCATATCTTGGTGAGGTACGCGAGCGAAGAAGTAGCGACGTTGCAGGCAAACGAACCAAACGCGCAGCCGGCTTTGTTAGTGGTTTACGACATGGTTATGGCGAAAATTTTGGCGGCTTACGATAACGCGTCGACTCAATTGTTAACCCAATTCGAAAACTTTAGCGATTTCTTCAGAAATGCCAGAATGAGCACGGATTGTCAATACATGTGTTCGCCTTCTAATAATATATATGCCAGGTATATGTGACATCTTGCATTTTGATATTAATACACACGTGCAATACATGGTCGAACAATTTCAATCAAGTACCCCTTGTTTTCCCAGATTGTTGCAGCAGAGATTCAAGCAAACGATAATAAGCGCTAGATACGGAGGCGTTACCGAAGCCACGAAGAGGCTGCTCGCTCAGTTACCAATATGCGCGCAATCCTACTCGAGTTCTCCGTACTTGGATCTATCGTTATTTTGCTACGATGACAAATGGGTGTCCATGATGGAACGTCCCAAAGCGTGCGGGGAACATCCGATACGGTTGGCGACATTTTTAATCTAGCGACAAAAAATTATTTGAGAAAACCGATTTCTGCCTGTGTGTTATTGCTAATTTCCTTTCTCTTTGCAGCTTCTATGCACGCGACTCGGGTCTCTTAAAATTCAGGATGTACGCCGGCATGCTGGGACGAACAGCACCAACGGCTGCGAGACGATTAGTCGCATTCACGTTCCACCCAACGGACCCATTCGCAATTTCGGTGCAACGTACTAATGCAGAATATATTGTCAGTTTTCATGTTAGGCACGTCTAGGTCTTCCCTTTCTCAATATATATTTTACTAACGTACAAACGGATTTCTTACGACGTTTCGCAAGAGTTGTTAAGATCGCTGCCGCTAAAGTACAAAACGGAGTTTACTTTTCGACTAAAACTATGTTGCAGCGCGATCACATGCAGAGTTAAATAGATTCAAAGACTATCACGACTATTAGTATGTAAGAAATGTAAGAAATGACGATGAAATGTAGTTTAATATACTTTTAATACAATTGAAAATCGAGAATTGAGATTCTTAAAAAAAATGCAAGACATTTGTGTTGTAGCGTTACTATTGTAATTGCAGTATCGCCCATGAAGGAAAATTTTAGTTTTTTCCTTGTGTGAAATATGAGTTTCCGAAGAGAATTGCCATTCACACACACACACACACACACACACATTTCATACTCTTCTTTTAAGTTTTTCTAATCCATGTTTGAATTTGCAGCTCAATATAGAGTCAAAGTACCACGCTTTAAAGAGAACACAAGAAAACATCAAATAGGGTATTATAGATGCCCTCGTAATACAAATGTTTCTTTTAATCATATCCTCTTTAATCGAGGAATTCTCTCTTAAACAAAGGTGTATATATTTCTTTTTGATCCAGCTCTTTCCTTTATTAATCAGGGATGCTTCTGCTTAAACAAGACAAATGTGGGATGAAGGCCGGATCGGGATTGAATCCAGAACCGCGATTCTGTAACTCGTTATATATTGGCGGGAAAATCTTGATTATTTTATTATTATTTTGTCAAAGTTTTACTGAAAAACATGTTAATTTATATTGAAAATTCTGCGAGTCTTAAGAATTTTATAAAAGTTCTGATTAATAATTAGTAATATGAAATAAAGGGGCACCAATATATAACGATCGTAACCAATCAGAACACACGCGCCGAGAACGCACTATGGCTGTCATGGCTGATATCCATTGGGTGCATCCAGAGGGTCATTGTGTATCTTGCCTCTTGAAATAAGGTGAAAATTACAAAAGTGAACAGATTTACTAAATTTCAACAAATAATAAAATCACATATTCTAATGAATTTCCACACTTTTGTAATTTTCACTTTATTTCAAGATATACAATAGACCTCTCGGTCTATTCGTAGTCTATGGCGATGTCTGCTAGCATTTTCACTGCCACTTACGCCATTGTCCGTCCACCATCTCGCAACACTATGCACCATGGGATACGTGGACACGCGAGACGCGAGAGCAAGTTAAAAGTGGACGTGTATCTACCTACGCGGCGTACAATTGACCGATTTTTCCGATTCTCGTGTCCGATTTCGAAGTAATCGCGTCGCGTATATTACCACCGGCACCCGGAACGCCGGTGGCGAGACTGGCGAGAGTGGAACGCACGTTTCCAGTGTGATTTTTCAGAGTGGATCGCTCACCAGATCCCGACCGCTCATCGCGGCCACATTGTAAAGATTCGCGACGAGGAGCCGGAGGAGCCCGTTTCCCCATAAGCAGCGCAAAATCGTAAGAAGATATCTTTAAATACTATCTTATTTCTGATTAAACGACACTTCCTTCCGACGCGAATTCTGCTCTCTGTTTATCCATTTATCGCTCGATGTCATCTATATATGCATGTATGTATGTATGTACATACATACAATTCGCAAGGATAATTTAACTCTTGGCATATTTTAAGTACTTGGTCTTTATTTTCGAGCTTGTCTAATAAAGCAATCGTTATTATACGTTTACGTTAATACTAAAATGTTTTAGTTACGTATATAATCACATTTTTATATAATAAAACTATTTAAAACACAGTCATAGACACATAGCAAATAACTTTAAACTTACGTGTTATTCTTTAAACGATCCCTTTTTTTATAGGAACCTCCGCAAGAAGAAAAGCACAATATCGGATACATAATCCTCATAAAAAGACATCACAGAATAATTCTTTCGTGAAATACACACTCCTATCTATATACGTGTATATTTCCATATGTGCATTCTTGTATATGTATGCATATTACATATGCAGTAATAATTGCACTTGAATGAGCGGATATTTAGAAAATATGAAAGGCAGCAATAGCAAAGATGGTGCCTTGAGTCCAGAACATGACATAATTATAAATCTGACGTCGCCAACTGAAAACAAGTTCCTGCCATATTCATTTAAATTGCCCGGGGCGTCGATCAAACAGTATCCACGGAAAAATAGATTTCGATTTCAGTACAAAATGAAAAAGTTCTGCATTGTCGGTACCCAATACGGATAATTCGCTACACTCGCCAAATTCAAGTTCAGACGATTCTTGTGATATATACAAGTCAGATTCCAGATCGGCTAAGATAATGAGAGCACTTAGTTTCGAATTCTAGTCGGGAGGACTTAGGAATAAGAAAATTATTGAACTTTGACTCGACTCCGAGTCCAAAGAACAGCAGTTACGAGAATTCCAGCAGTCCCATTAACGCCGATACATCACCATCCACATTAAATTCAAGTTTGACCTGATTCCATCGACAGTAAGTGTCCCAACTGTGGAATCTATCGACGAAAATCAGAATCAAACGCCTCAACATAATCGGAAACATATTAAGACTATCGAGCAAGAGAACTGATGTAAAAGAAAATACGATTGTCAAGATCATCTCAAGTAATGAGGTTGCTTCCAAAGGATGGAAAGGAAAGAATTGACAAGGATGCAAATCACAGAATATCTTTACATCCCTTTTGCTCGTTAAATAGTGGATTGAATAGGCCCAGGCCTGTGTTATAACCGCGAGTACACCCAGGAATCTGTCTCAGGAATTTAACCAGGAAGTACTACGATAGGCCACATACACCTGAGAATATAATAAACATAATTCCGGAAAGTATAAGTGCCATCAAGAAGAGCCACAAGAAGGTATATACAATTATATTTCATTATTGCCTTATGCATTATGCTGTTCTTATTTTTAAACTATCTCTTGCAAATCTTTATATAGTTTTATGATTTTACACGTTCTCAACCTATCATCTTATTAAAATAGATTCAAACCGAAGTAAAACTAGATACAAGTGTAGATATCTTTTTTATTCTTCCAAATTTTATAAGAATCTATCTATTTTTCATTCACAGGAAAAATTGTATTGTCATGAAGAACAATCATCTACTCAACAAAAGGATGTTTCCGTAAAAAATGATGACTTACATTCAAGAACGACAGAATCTTCGGGAATAGATGTAATTGCTGAAACTAGTGCCACTTCTGAAAGTGAATCTCAGAAGAAAAATAGAAATCCTAAGAGAACGCTTATTTACAATTTCGATGATGAACGTCTCGATATTGGATCAGATTTTGATTGCAGTATGCAGGAAGCGACGGGAACTGATTCATTGGAAAGCGGATTGGACCAAATGCAAAGTGATGAAATGCAGGATATTGATTCCAACGATTGCGTGAGTCATGAAGAAAATATGCAAGTTAGTATACATCTCACAGATGACGATGAAAAGGAAAAAGATCGTTCCAAACAGAATGTTTGCAATGAAGAAGCAAGTCTGCTATCTTTGCAGGAAGAATCTTCAGGTATTTGTAATGTCAATGCGACGAGCAAAAATAGAATGGCATCTCCAGAATCTAATCCAATTATTTCTCAAGACGCTAGCAAAGTAGTTACACCCGAAAATCACGTAAACGTGTTGAAGCACGTGTTAACAGAATCGATTAAGAAGTCGCATAAGAAATTGAAACATGGAAATAGAAAAACATTGTTTAAAACGAAAGATCAAGAAATGGAATTACCAAAATCTGAAATGTCACTCGAGGATGCTTGTAATGATGATCAAGATAAAAGTCAAACGGCTAATGCGATTTGCGTCTCAAGTCCGCAGAATTTCGAATTCGATCGACCAAGCACACCCGAAAATGTAAATTCAAGTAGACTCTTACTGCTTGGTTTTAATTCGGTTAAAAAGTCACATAAAAAAGACAAACGTAGCAAAAGAACTTCCAGTTTTGGCTGAATGCCATTACGAATATCGTAAGAGAAGTAATGATTCATTACAAAGTAGTCGACAGTGAAGAGGAAAATATTGACGGAATCTCACGCAGGAATGAGTCTCTTGGAGTAGAAGAATCTCCTAGCATGTCGCCCGAAAAGAAGAAGCAGCCAAGGAGTATGTCCCTACTGAGTAGTACACCCAAGATGCCAAGCGCCTTCGTGTCTTTAGGATGTAAAAGTATAGATGACGAAGTTCAGATTTATACTCCTATTAAAAAACCACCACGTTTTGCTCACTGTCACGGATTACGTTCTCGCGGAACGAGATGTCACAGGAGAGAGATGAATCTTGCAGCAAGTAACGTCGAACGAAATTGATTGTTCCAGATGCGTGACACCAGTCGCACGTTTCAAGGAATTGAGAAAAAACGAAGATCTTGCATCGAAACGCGATAATGCTACAGAATTTGAGACTGATGTAAGCGTTTTGAAAACAGCGGATACTGTCCAATCTGAAAGACCGAAAATGGTAGATCAACCCCAATAAATATGTCGACGGTGGAGCTACTTCATAACATAGATTCTATTAAAAAATCACATAAGAAAGATAAGCATAACCATAGCAGGAGACCAACTTCAAAGAAGAAACGATCGTACATCCAAGAGAGTAGACACGTCAGTTTCACAGACTAGCGAGAAGATGTTGGAAGAACAGTACAGCTTTGTCTTTGAAGCATCATGTCGACAGTCCTTGCGCCGAAAAGGAAATATGCAGTATTAGTGTGTGAAAAATGAGGGAGAGAAAGCCTTGTGAAGAGACTGATTACGACGATCCTCAACCGTCCACAAGTCGAGAAGCAGATGATGTTCAAAGTGTAAAAAGATACCACAGTATCCAAGTTTCTGAATAAGACACCTCCAAATAGCTCGAACGCGATCAAGTTCATCAAACTGCAGCATAGGACTTCCATTAAAAAGTCCCACAAAAAGGAACGTGACATGAACGCACAAACCAAGTACATTTTTATGAGCCAGGAACCCGAGTCGGACGATGGATCGATATTCGACGAAGAGGATAGATTGAGTTTTATGGCTATGAACGATAGTAATACCGAAATAACGACGATACAATAGATAAATAAGTTTTATTAGTTGATGATATTATCGCGATAAAAAAAAACAAATATGATTCACAAGATGCCTTAGTAATACACGTAATATTTTAATAAGGATTTTCTCTCTGACGAGTATTGAAAGTATATTATCTTTTAATGAAATGTAACATAGCTTCAATAATATTTTTGATAAATTTTTCAATTATCAGTATGAGGTAACTTTAACAGTAAATTCCGAATTAAACTTAGAAATTAGGATTTAGGATTATCTTCGCTTTTCCGCACAATTTAATTCAGGAAGAAGTTTTTGTTTCTAACGCAAATATAGATATTGAAATCTTCTTGAGATAGGGTGTTGGATGTTTCTTCAAGTAAAAGCGAGTACTAATATTAATAAATATTGTCTGTATTTAAAATCGTGATCATGTTCTTTTGTATACTTTGCTTATAAGTTTAGAAAGCCACTGAACATGAGAGACGCTATTACGAAGTGTAGCTGATTATATTTTAGAATTCTGTTCAAGCTAAATCAATCGAATGTACAAATAAGCGCGGTTTTTTTTGTGTTTTGAACAAAGAATCCTGATTTGAGTCGCATTTAACGACTACAGCAAAAAAAAGTGCGGCTATCTGATATTTTAGGACATGAATTAGGACAGGAATATCTTCCAACAGTACATTCGAATTCATTGCGATTTCACGACTGACATACTAACAGTATTCGGAATATGTACAACTTTTTCTATAATTCTCACGAGACTTGTCTTGTCAATGTTAAACGTAAATTTAATATTCTCCAAGTTTATTAATTTCTAGACTGTTTTTTTAGATCATCTTTACGTATATAGATATGTTACAATAAAAGCTCTTGTAGATTTTATACCGCATTTTTGTTATATTTTCGTATATAATTTATATCATAAGATATATATACATATATATATAGATAACTTTTAGGAAAAATTGCAATAAGAAAAAGTGTTATCAACGACACTAGCGGTTATTGAATATTACGCTTACATTCATCATTGATTTGACATTGGATATCAATTGTAATAGCTAGAGTAAGTTTACTTTATGTTATGTAATGTACTTTACGAGCTATTTAGTTCAGTCGATATGAAAATGTAAGTACTATATATTTAGGTATTACGAATTAAGTTTTCTTTACTTAAATAAAGACAATTAGTAGATAAACGAATTTCCACAGTCCATACGTAATCCATCCTCTTGTAATATTACATATAAGAAATTAAAAGCGAATTTTCTATCGGTTAATTTAACTTGGATCTTTGCTTATTCCAGTTTCCAGTTTGCCATATCAACTATACTTGCTGATTTTGTGATATCCATTTTAAAGTATTTTTCCTTTTAATCAACTACGAGTAAAAGAATATAGAGATTCGAAATATCAAACAAGATAATCTGAAAAAGATCCACATCTTTTGTAAAAACTCATGGCGAGAAACTCGAGACCTGTTCGTCGTCCGGCTTCTTTTTTATCCTTCATCCTTTCGAAAGAATTCAGGTTGGATCCAAGTGCTTTTAACTATTTATTGGGTACTGATCACTCGACACAGGACTTCTTAAACTATTATAATCTTTAATTATCGTGGGAAAAGGGCTCACAGTGTTCGTAGTAAATCGACGAAAATCGGAATTGAACTTGAGATCTGTCAAAATAAGTTGATCGCCCCTGAACGGAGCCATATAAATTGTACAATAATTTATTTCAATCTTATTTTTCTTCTTTCGCTCATGGCTTTATGTCAATCGAAGAAGAGGCAAGGAGGATTTATAATTTTCTTCAATCCGAGGAATCCTTTTCCTTTTTTACTTCGACACGTGCGGACACGCGGAACACGTGCTCCGACATATGCTGCAACCTATTCGTGAGAACCGTAAGCGTAAACTAAACTTTCGCGTTCAATCGATAATACAGCTGACGAAGACGAGCAATCCGTACAAATACGTCAGTGCCAATGAGATGCCGACCACTCAACAGCTGATTGGTCGATTCCATCCATGGACGAACGCAATAAACGCATTCGCGATCTCCCATCTAGCGATCTCAAACCCACGGCCGTGAAACGGACGGTCGGGACGATGCGTTTCGCGTTTCCCTCTCTCCCTCTCGACGTTTGTGCTTTGTTCTCTTCGCGACGGGGGTTGCTCCGGTCTCCGGTTGCTAATTCTGCGGCGCGACGACGGCGACGACGAGAGACCGAGAGAGCGGCCAGAGGCCAGAGCAAGCCAGAGGCCAAAGAGATCAGAGAGAGCGAGGGATCCGGAAACGTGTCTCGGTGACTTCCGCATCCCGCACACGGACCGGGGTGCAGGGTTACGTGCGCGTGTGGGCCGAGCGCCGTCCGTCGTGGTCGTCGTGGAGGAGTCTCGCGAGCCTCGCCGAGTTTCGTCGCGGCTAGCGCGAGAGAAAAACGTCAGCATCCGCGGGTGACGCCGGCCGCCTTTGGAGTCCTCGTTAGAGGTCTCGAGTCACCGCCGAGGCCCCGCGCAGGCCTCGCAGTAAACGCGCGACCAAGGTAAGACCGCAACCACCGACGTCCCGTCTCACACGGACAGGACGCGGATAAACGATAACCGTGCCGACCTGTGCCAATCCCCCTTCTTCCCCCTCCCGTCTGGCTCCCCCGCGCAAACCCGCGAATGCTACCCCGTACCCCGTACCCACTTGCACGCACGCATGCACGCATGTTCACGCCCACGCGTGTCGGCGTGTCCCTCGCGTCGCAGTCTGGATTGCAGTAATCGCGAACGTCGCCTTAACCTTCCGCTTTAACCTTCTCCGCGCGCCTCGCACGGAGATAAGCGTGTATCCTCGCTGACGCGACAAAGCGAGGTAATTCAGGTAATGCACGTCGTCCCTGAGAGGAAAAGCTCCCAGACGGTACCCTGGCTGCGCCTTTTATCTCTCTCGTAAACAGAAATAAATAAACAAACTTGGACTTGATGAGGTATTAGATGGATCCTGTGTACGCTACACAAGATCTGTTTAATGTGGAACTAAATGTAAGAAGTCACTCCTCTGTTCGTTTGTTAATTACGTGTATCATTACTGCAATCGATACTGTGAATCCTTTGACGTTTTGTCACCACACATGTACACTACGAATTCTCTTTAGACTTCATCAGGAATTACTTAATGCTCCTAAATAAATTAATGCACCTAAATAAACGTCATCGGAATCGTCGCAATGGCAAAGTTTAATTCTGGCCCGAAGGCAAACGAGAAGAGAACCTTGAGGTATAATCGCTTGGAGAGTACAGTCTTCTCTTTCCGAAGAGCTTGTATATTAACAGAGGTTACCTATTACAATCTTGATTAATTAATTGAATTACATTTTGCCAAAAAACAATCATTAATCATGTGATTAGGATATGCCATCATTGAAGCTTCCTTCATGTTTTTGTCTGTTCATCTCACCCTCCTGGTCCTGTCCTATTTTCTTTCTCTCCCCCATAGGCCCAAGAAATATTCTTTCAGGTTGAAAGTTCGTTCGCTATAGTTTCGCTAGTGCAGTATTTAAAAAACGGTTCGTGGTTTATCAGTACTTTACTTGGTTTGTGTTGTGTTCAAGTTGAAAGTTTAAAACGACACTAAAAAGTTCCGCGCAAGAAAAGTCCGGCCAAAAACGGCACGTATCGCATATGTGAGCAAGCAAAGTTCAGTTTGAGTAATAAAGTATTAAAGAAAAAAGTTTCGAATAAAAATAAAGAGCGAGAAAGTCGAAAGTTGTGATATAAGAAAGTATGTTCGACACGATATGGATCGCGCGCGTTGTGCCATCAAGAACGAATACTTCACAGACTCTGATTGACACAGGTAAGCTCTGTGATGCTACTGATGCAGATTATTCAGTGCTACATACGGTCGGTACGACTTAAAAAAAAAAATAAATAAATAAAGGCTAAAGTTAACTTACCAAATAAGAGAGAGATTGGAATGGGTTACATTTAGAGATCTAATCAAGACATTCCCCCGTTCTCGTCCGTTTGAAATTGTCCGGCCGCCCTTTTAACGAGTCTCATTAATTTACAGGCTGAAATAGAATCCGACATGTCCGACTCTGGTACGGACAGTTCCTCGGAGGGATATGACGAAGGCAGAAATCGGCTTGCTTCGGCCAGAGATGAGGTAACATCGTCACACTACTCGCATCACTCCTCCGGATCGGAGCGACGAAAGTCCGCCGCGAGTTCCATCTTCTCCGGCGGGAAGTCTCCTCGATCGCCGTTATCAGGCGACGAGTCCAAGTCGCCACGATCCACCCCGTTATCGCCGAAATCGCAGCGATCCGGGATAATGTCTCCCAGTGAAGAGGGCTCCCCGAGGTCGATCCGTAGTTTGTCAAAGTCTCCACCGCTGTCACCCTTATCGCCTTATGGCCCGCCCAAATCGCCGGCATACAACCCGAACGACTCGTCCAACCACTCGGGAAATAACTCTCCCGCTTCACCCCCATCGTATCGCAGCTTGTCTCGATCGCCCGTACAGGACAATGGGTCGTGTCTCTCCCCTTCGAACGATTCCAAGTCTATGCGCTTCGGAGACACCGAGTCGAAGGGGTCTGACCTCGAAGCGGATACGCAAAGATCAGCTGACAATTCATTAAAGTCATACTCATACAAGAATAGCGAGTCCAGGCAAAGTTCGCCAAAGTCACCCAGATCGGGTCCGAGTTCCGTCAAGTCCTTAATATCGGCGAGCTCGCCGAAGTCGTTCAAATCCGGTCCGGTGTCTCTTATGGATGATCAAGAATCAGATAAACCCTCACCGGCGCATTCAGGTCCTCGGTCTCCCGAAGAAGAAAAGAACGGGTCATATAACGAATTGGACGGCGAGCAAATCTCGGATGGAGATATTGAGGACGAACCAGAGCCCATGTCTAAATCTAAACCTACACCTATGACTCATGGCGAGGATTTGTCGGACGTATCGGATCTTGAGAGTATGGACGGTGCTGAACAGAACGCAGAAACAAACAAGGCTCAAGAACAGGATGCCAAACAAGAAACCAATAATGACGAAGAAAGTACAGGAAAGGAAGACAAAATTGCACCAGTTGGCTTGACAGAGGAAAGTGAGCAACTAGATTTTGAAGCCGATGGTCAATGGAAAGACGAGCGTGACGAAGGTAAATATATTATAAATTTCAAGCTTCAAATTTATTTTTTTAATTGAAATTGCATAGATATCTGAACATTATAATATTCTATAAATGTTTCGTTCAATAAGACACTTGTATAAAATTGCATTTACTGTAATTGATAAAATTATAGGTGAAATTGAGGTGCCTATTGCGAAAGAGACTAAAGATAACACAGAGAAAGATAGCCAAGATAAAGATAAAGACAGGGATAAGGCAAAGTCGAAAGAATCTGGCGAGACGAACGATAAAGAAGAAGGGGAAGAAGGGGAGAAAGAAGAATCTGAATTGGAGGAAGGGGAGCTTAGCGATGGAGATGATGCACGGCCGGAGGAGACTGAGCCGAGACCAGTGTGTCGTTTTTATAGTCGGGGCCAATGTACATGGGGCGTTAGCTGTAGATTTTTGCATCCAGGAGTGACAGACAAAGGTAACTACACCATGTTCGATATGGTGAGGCCTATGGCATATCCGCCACACGCCGCCGCGCCACACGAATATAGATCGCACGTCGACAGACCGAGTATGCGATCATCATTGCCCAGTTACGGTGCTCCTACACATGCACCTAAGGTCGAAGAGACGCCGACTGAATCTGCCTGGGAACGCGGTCTGCGACACGCCAAGGAAGTAAGTTACGCGCAAGATCTTGCGCATGGCACTATGCATGCCGTTTATGATATTTTATAAACATTCCAATCTAAAATCGAATTTCAAAGAAGATATTTTCCTACCTGATTACCTAGATGATGCGTAAAGCCAATAAACGCAAAGAATCGGACATGGATTTCGAAGAGAAGAAAATGAACCTAAGTTTAGGTCAGGATGAATTAGATAGAGAGGCGGGATACTATGTGAGAGCCGCTAGTCCTGAGCCGCCGGTCGAAAGATGGCCGCAACGGGAGGTACCGCGCAGGGTATCATCTTCTACCAGACTTACACCAGAAAGATATGTTGACGAGCCCGAAGGATATTATCCTCCATCCGCATCAACCGACTATTATAGGTGAGAACGAAACGATCGTGTATGACCAAGCTCTAAAAAGATTTTATTTTTAGTTCTAAAAAGAAATTATTTTTATATTGTATATCAATCCTTCAAAATGCTTCGCAATCGAACTTATTCTCACTTTTATTTTCAATAACCAGGCGAGTGCACTACAAAGAGTCTCGAGACTACCGGGAACGTTTTGATTATCACGCGATTCCTCGTGGTGCGCATTCAGTTTCTCCGCCACCGCATAGTCGCGATCGCGAGAGGGAACGAGATCGTGAACGCGATAGAGAACGTGATTATTATGAAAAGTACGAGAAGAAGCATAAACGGCCATCGCGGGAAGTCATTGTAGAGCGTATTCCTCCGACGAAACCTTGGCGAGAGGAAGAGCCACCTCCTGCCGAAAAGAGTAGAGGCGACGAATGGGCAGATCCATGGATGCGACGCAAGTCCCCGAGCACCGTACGCCGCAATACATCGTCTCGTCGATCCCGGCGGCAGTCTTACTCTTCCGGCTCTTCATATTCTTCAACGAGGTATTACGCGTATTCGTATGCAATTCATTATTATGATCTGTTATCTTTTAAAGAGCGCTCTATATATAGAAATTCTCGGAAGATCTGGAGACTTATTGAGAACAATACATTCAATAATATTTCTCACGCAAAGAGAAAGAAAGTGAGAAAACGAAAATAACACATTAGTCAAGAATTGCGTGCATTTTTTTTACCTAAATGTTTACTGTGCTACTTTTTTATATATAAAAACGTACAAGAGTATCGTCTTTTTAGTTCTAGCCGTAGCTCCAGTCGTTCTAGCTACAGTTCTTACGACTCCCTATCCAGGTCTCGCTCACCCTCCCCGCCATCTAGAACCCGTTCTGCTGGCAAAAGCAAATCCACTGTTCTTACTTCACCACCTGCAAATCCCCCGGCTGTCCCCGCCGCTACACCTCAACGAGGTGCTATGCTAATGAATCCTCCCGCTCCCTCTCCTCGCCCACCCAAAGGTTCTATCTCTCCTACGGGTACGTTGCATCGACGGGCCGGATTGAATCCACCTGCCCCAAGCCCGCTCTCATCTCATCGTCATCACGAAAAAGCCAGGGAGCAAAAGGCTGCTATGGCTGCGGCTGCTGTGGCTAAGATCATTAAAAGTCGCTCTAGATCTAGGTAAAAAAAAGATGTCTTTTAAATTACAAGTAGTTAAATTTTTAAAAATATGATTGTGAAAAATATAAATCTAAAAAATTCTCGTTTTTTTTTTGAGATTATATACTAATTCTGACACACGCAATTCACTGCAAAGTTATCGTCAAAAACTTCTTTTGAGAATGTAACAAAATGAGTTATGACTTACTAGATCAGCGAATTATATTGCATTTATTAATGTTGTGTGAAGAAAAAGAAAAGAAAAAAATATATATTTCAGGTCATCGCACAGTAGCTCGGGATCGGAGAGCAGTGGAAGTAGTAGCGACTCGAGCGAATCGAGTTACTCGTCGTCCTCGAGTGAGGCGCGTAGAAGAAAGGGTTCAACACCGCCGATAACGCGTAAAGACTCCAAAGGCATCGACGCTTTGAAGCTAAGCGGCGCGAAGCAGCAGATTAAGCTAACACTGAAACCCACGAGCAACACCACAGCGGTGAAAAAGATCGATCGTAGTGCACTTATGGCAGGTAAAAAGCGGAGTATCGAGTCACCGCCGTTAATCGACAACAAAGCGCAAGTGGCCGCGGCGGCGGCCAAAGCCGCCAAGAAGGCGAGCTCGCGACGCGAGGAATTATTAAAACAACTAAAGGCCGTGGAGGATGCGATTGCGCGTAAAAGATCGAAAGTTTAAAATCAATTTAATTGATGTCAGCGTGCGCTCTTTATGAACAGGGATCGAAAACGGAAATATCAGTCTCATGTATAATGATAACCGGAAAAAAAGATTGATATGAATTCTAACATGACATATAACGTATACCAATATACAGATAATTTTTTAAATTTGCAGCACGCTTAGATATGTATTTTGCAAAAAAACTTTAATATCGGGATATATGTAAAGATCTTTTACATACCTATTAATAAAAAACTAAACTCACCGAAATTACAGATTATTTTCATTTTTTGAAAGATAATACAATTGTAATTAGATATCGATATACAGTTACTAACGAAATCATTTCGTTTCGGTATTCGATCTCTGTTCGTGAATGTGGATAAATACGTAGGTATGTATTAAATGTTATCTAAGTACACTGTATAATTAGCTGCCATCACCATCACGAAATAACGAAATATGTGAGGCCTGTTAGATTGTGATGGTATATATAAGCAAAAATGTTCTCATTTTTACAATACAGGGTTGAATCCCATTATTTACGTTTTATTTCTTCATTAGACTTCTCTTTTTCTTAGGTAGACGCTTGAACATAATAATTGGTACTGTACAGTCTCGTCGCGATTTTGTTTAAGTAACACTCGAGTGATTATTTTTATGTAAAATGTAAAACATAAGAAATACATTACGCATATCGAGGAAGTATACAACTTGCATACTTATTGCACATGCATAATTAATTATATCCATGTTAGTTAACTGAATTTTCGTTAACACATGTGCGCATAATAAGTCTACAATCGCGATGAGTTACGATTTTTCTAAAAGCAGATTAGTGAGGTGATATTAACCGATGTAAATTGTATCTGTACAAATATCTATTAACAAAAATGTCTACTTTTTATTCTAATGTCAAAGTATTAAACACCGATTGTCAAAGATCTCTCTATGTTGCCAAATATGAGAATTATTCTGCTGTACTCGTAGGCAAAATCAACAATAGAAAATTCATTTTGTTACAATTATAATAGGCATTGCTGCTAAATTAATGTCATTTTTCACAAAGTAAGCAGAAGATGACTTTGCTAATACAAGCTAATAATAATCAATTAGAGCTTATCTAATGTTGTTGTTACTTTTCATTAATGGACAAAGAAGTTTCGATCTGTAACAAAAGGATGAATTTATTACAACAAATATTCCAAATTATGTATTTATTTTGTTATCACGATATATTATTTTGTTATCACGATTTTTCTCTGGAAAACAAATTGTTATTTTTCATGATACAATTCAGAATGTGGGGATTTTTATTATTACCAAATTAGAAGCATTTAATAAAAATGATTATAGTGACCTGCTATTAAACAATCTTCCGTCTAACAATGCGGAAGAATAATTTCAATAAGAATATATACTCTCTTAAATGTAGCGATTGTACCACACGCAAGGGGAGAAAAATAGTTTTCATCACGAAAACTTATATATATTTTGTACTTTTCTTCCGTGTATAAATATAGCACGGTATATAGACGCTACGCTTATTCCATGTCGTAAACAACCTGTGAACTTAAGAAAAACGGACGCTTTGTTAACAACAGACTTTATTAAATATAAGTTACAAAACAAAATTCAGAAGTGTTACCGAAGACACTGACTTTAAACCCTAAACAAATGAAATAAAATCTTTTTTCTTCTTAACAACAATCCAACAACCGAAAAAACAGACGCATATTCCTGTTTATCATTCTATAATTATAAATAACTTAAAAGCACGAAGCTGCTCTGTTTAAGGGAGCTCGATTATCTGTTTACCCAAATCAAGGATATCCCAATGCACACGCGAGTATACATTTGAAATTCTTTACTTACGTATAGGAAACCAAAGGAAGGCATCCTTCAGACGAAATTATATTTTATACTATTCTTACATTCGAATCGACCTTTGTACTCAAACATAAGGGAACCCTCTATATCCGGATACTTATTTAAATATCAATCACCAAACGTTTAAGTATCAAAGGAACAAGAATCGTGAAAGCGATCAGTTCGTCGAGGGCGACGCGTTTTTACAACCTCGGAGACATCGACACGTCGAGATCCACTTGTCTAGGCGACGGGTTTGGTTCCGCGGTCTCTTGTGTTGTTCTGAAAATAGGCATTCCCATGAACCTCGGCTGATTGGTGCCGTTCAACGTGCTGCGTCTCACCCTGGCGCTGATTCCTGGCTCCGGATTCGTCTTTACCTCGTTATACTTGAAGAGGCCGTCACCGGGTGCCGGCAGGCCGATCTTCGGCAGTTTGTACCACCAGTGATACGTGACGTACCACGTGACGACCGCGGCTACGCCACCCAAGAATTTCTCAATCATGATGTGATAGTAGAGCATCGTCGACACTAGCATAATGTCCCACAGCAACTGCTGCATCGTCATCACCAGAAAGAGGCCACGTAGATACGGCGTGAGCGCTCGGTGCGCCTTTTTCAGGAACTCCAGGTCGTCGTCGGAGAGACTTCGCAGTGGACCGGTGCTGGTCTCAGTCGGCACAGACCGCGTATGTTCTTCCCGCATTATCAAGTCCTTAATACCTTCCCATCCCAGCAAAGAGGAGCCTTCCTCAGCGAGGATCAGGCTCGAGTAGATCAAGATAAACGTGTGCCCGGATATGTCGAGGCCGCTCCAGAATCTACCCGACTGCAAGCACCTGGCCTTGGACTGCATCTGGATGTCGCGGGTGCCCAGACACCTGCCGTAATTAGTCTCGATGTAATTAAACAGCTTCGTCCAGACAAGCCAGGCGACAGTGGCGAGTACGATGCGGGCCAGATGCCTCAGCAGGATCGGCCGACGGCCGCAGCCGAGCGTGTGCGCCGTCAGGACGACCCAGGGCACGATCACGGACAGCAGCCAGCCCCAGCCCCACTTGACGAAGTACTGATTCAGGGCGTTGTCAGACCTGGAGAAGTAGGTGCGTGGCATCGCGACGAAGTCTGCGATCAGGGAGACGATGAATATCGTGCCGCAGTAGATGGCCACCTTGAGCCGGGTGTCGAAGAGCAGCGACTTCTTGCACACGTGCAGCAGCATGGTGACCAGGATGAGGCCGATCGAGCTCGGCGCCGCAGTCGGTCGGGTACCACCGCGGTCCTCCTGCTGCGCGCCGCTCGGCCGGAAGTTCATCCGGCTGGTCAAACGCGGGCCGCCGCCGCTGGTGTAACCGAACGCACCGGCGTTCCCGGAGGACGACGTGTGGATGCTACGTCGCTTACCTGTCGCCATCGTCGCGCTTCGAGTTCGGTTATCGACGGGCGACGTCACCTAGAATCATCGCACTGGGCTAACCTCTTGGGTCAGGAACACGCGCACCACTGTGTCCCGTGGAGGTCTGGAGTCTGGAGGTCTCCAGCGCGGGGTTGACTGTTACAAAGGTCTCTGATTTCTCCAGTTACCGCGGACTCGGGACAATCTGCTCCGTCATCCACTGGTTGACCCTCTCCCCACCTCGTTACTCCACATCACTATGTGTGCCATGGATATGTCCTTTGCTCCCAGCCCCAGCCAGATGTGGCCGTGGCCAGACCTCTGCTATAGTTGTAGTGGAGTGTGGAGTAGGATGCAGACCATGCAGACCTTTGCACTTTTGCACCGCTATACTTCCTGCTTCCTACACTTATAAAACGAGATTGGTGTACAATGTACAATTAGACAATGAGGGGGAAAAGAGAGAGAAGCTTCTTCTTCTCTTCTTCTTTAATATAATGGATAATGGCTCCCGACCTCCACTAGGATCGATTCGGCCATGATTCAAAGAGAAAAGCTGAAAAGTACATAAAAAAAGTTAAGAACGAGGTTCATGACGTTCGCCCATGTGGCTATGTGGTGACCGTAGGCGTGATATAAATAAATGTAGGCTCTACTTCAATTTATTTATTCGCTATTCGCCCTTGTCAGCCGTTTTGAAGTAAGCTATATACCGTCTTATGTTATGTCGAAAACTTATACAGCGATAAGAGGTTTTATTTTTAGCAGCACGATATCATAATTTTTGCGCTCAAAAAGCACATTTATATAATTAAACGCATGACGCATGTGTAATTAAAGAGGAGAGAAAAGATGAACGAAGCTTAAGCCACAAAGAACAAGCTTATGCGTATGTACGCGACATTAGTGCGTTTTGAAACTCATTCTCGAGCTCCCTGGTGTGTCCCTGGTACAGCCGCGAAACTCTCGCGTTTCCCTCTTGTCTTCGCGCACTTCATGGACGGTTATCCCGACGGGAACGATCGGTTGGAAGTTGGAACTCGGAGCCTCGGAGCGGAGGAAGAAGGGGGGGAAAACACACGCCGGGAGCCGGGACGCGGAGCGGAGATTCGAGCGAACGATTGTGGATTGTGCCCGAGTTGTTTGCGGCTCTCCGTTGGAATCGCGTGTCGCCGAAAGAGGAGAAGGTGGAAGCGTAGCGTCGTCGCGACGACTCGCGAAAGGGATTAAGCGCGAAGTGGAGAAGAAGGAGGCGAAAGGAGAGCCGGAGAGGAGTTGTTTTAACAGGTGGAACAGGTAACAACAAAAGTTCGTTGCTCGTGCGTCTGCGACGCGCGTTCGCGACCGCCTTCGCTTCGCGTCGCTCGCGGAAACGTTCGCGCTCGATTACGCGCGGGCCGCGGACCGTTCGCGGTCCTCGCCTTGTCGCCTGTCGCCTCATTCCGACGATCGTGCAGCGATCGCGGAGTCGACGTTTTGACGTTTATTCGCGAGGCGACGCGACGCGACGCGACGCGCGGCGCAGCCAGTCGATAGCCGTCGGCCGTCTCGCTCCGACTTCCCCTCGCCCGTATACGTGGGAGAGCGACGCGACGCGGGGCGTAGCTCCCCGCGCGAGGCCGCGCGAGCGGTGATGATGAATGAGGGAGTCGAGGGAGATCGCGTTGACAGCTTTCCACGGCCGATTTGGAACGAGGACGGAAACGACGGAAACTTCTCCGCGCGAATCCCGCGAGTGGAGTAGCTGACGTTTCACGTTTGTTTACGAATTTGGTCGCTCGATCGCAATCGAGGAAGTTCGTGACGTATCGTCCAGTGATTAATATGAGATACTTGAGATAATGTTAGATTAAGAGATAATTGTATTAACTGCGCGTCGATTCTCGAAGGCGATTCTCTTCCTCGAACCAGGGAGGGATATAGATCTTAGGGATTTAGGCCTGTAAGCAGCATTATTGCTGATGCCTCGCCACTTGAGATCCAATTCTTCACAATAATTTTGTTTCCACGTATAAGATTTCGTATCATTTGCAATAAAATTATTATTATTGAATTTAAGATAAATCTCGAGTTTCTGGTCTTAAGTGGTCCTTGATTCCATCCAATCAACGAGGTGATGACTGTATAACATCTCGAGGTCGTTCTTAAAACGACACTGAATGCCCAGATTGGACTATGATTTTAGACATTAAGAAGCCATAAACGTCAATTCCGATAAGCCAAGATATAAAGTCGTTCGACGGTTCCGGGTTCCGGGAAAATTCTGACACGGCTGTAAAGTCAAGCGTTGGGGGAAAGGAAAGGGAGCCAAATCTTTGGAAATCGATCCTCAGTCGGCAGTCCTCACGACGGGGCGTCCGATATGGCGTCGCGTCCATCGAACCCCGCCACCCGCCACCGGGATTCTCTATCGGCGTGGGTCGCGTCGTTAGATTCGTATCCCGCATCTCGTTGCGACAACAATGTTAGTCCTCCACCCACGCGCGTTGCATACATTCCATCATCCCCGCGACACCCACCGATACTTATCTCCCTGCAGCCTGCAGCATATCTCCGTGAGATAAGACGCGGTTTCTCGCGCTTTTGATCCGCAGTTCTCGCCTGGAGTAAACTCCGGTCAGCCGTAAACTCCGGTTAATTTAATCTTCGACTAATCCTTCGTAATGCCACGCGACTTGGAAGTTACCCGTATATCTAAACTTTTTAAGTCTTGGTGATTTAATCAATTTTTCCATTTAATTCCTTTACTCTTACTTGGATAATTTACTTACTTTACTTACTTAAGTAACTTTTTTTTACGAGAGCAAAAGAAATCCGGTTATGCAGGATTAACTCGTAGACGCGACGATTTTATTTTACAGTTATAGAAATTTTGCCGCAAGCGATTCTGCCGGCTGAATCGATCATCGTTTCCGTCATCAAGCTGGATTGCCTGGATAAATCGCATTGTAATTTTATCCCGATGATGGAGAAAGGAATTTACGTTATGTTCGTGACGCATGAATAACATCAATATAGCGGGATTCGTCGATGAAATGTGAAATATGAGATTCATATATAATGTGGAATATGAGCCATTAATAATTCAAAACCAAGTTTTAATCAGAAGCGAATTTTGGAAGATTTAATTTAATTGTGCGTCGCATGCAAAAGGACGTGATAATTTGCGACGAATTTAACTTCTTAGGAGACCTCCGGTATTCAATAAATTCTTTCCTTTGAATTAATTCTGGTATGCGCTGTGCCGAGTTACTAAAAAGATCGTCTTCTTATTATAAAGATATGACAAGATATTAATGATGCAATAATATTTATCATATAATTTATAGATACTAACGGTAAGTCTCGGTGACTTTAAGGATCAGCGACGACAGGACGCATTGTGCACGCTCAATGAAGCGCGGTATTTGCCAAATTTATCAACGTTCTCGCCCTGTCTTTCCCACCCGCGTCGTGGAAAGATTTTAACGACCACGTGCATGCACGGCCGCACCTCGGCCGCGTTGTCCCTCCGGCGTGAACTGTCACCGTCTATTTCCAGTCGGAATGACCTCACGCTGCGAGATTAAGTAATTCCCACGCGGCACGCGCCTCGAGTGACATAATAAAGAGACGCCGCGCCGCGGTCTCTAACCCGAATCCCCGAGCATCTTCGAGATGCTTGCGATCTCTCGGGACGGCACCGTTTTCTCGGTTCGCTCGCAAGTACTCTTTTCAAGAGCCACTTAGATAAAATGAAGAGAATTGAGCGACGTCGCTCTTGGTTACGTCCCTCTTAAGTTCTATTATAAAATAAACGATTTTTGGAAAATTATTTTAGCAACGTCACGACTGGGGATCACCAGACGCGTCGATTATCCGTGTCGTTATCGTCGACGCAAACGCGTTTACGCCTTTTACGCCTGCACGATAGCCCTCGTAATCGATCCGCGTTTTCATTTTCTCCCTCCCTCGGCGTCGATCGCGGTGCATATCTCCGGCAACCAGCGCCTCCCTTCCCGCGCGTGATTTCACATTAATTGAGCGTTAATTGTGGGAAGCGCGAAAGAATTGCGTGTTCAGGTGCGTGTGTCCTTCGTACATGCATCGAGTCGATCGATGCTTGACGTGCGGCTGAAACTTTCAGATTTGTGCGATTTAATAGCATTTTTCAAATTATTTATTGCATGAGCATTTCGAAAGGTAAAGTGATCAATAAAATAAGATGTAGAGAAAATTGATAAAGGGATAAGCTAAATGTGCTCTGGTATTATTGTTAAAAATATATACATATATAAATTCTATTTAGCTTGAAAAAATTGTTTCTAATTAACGATAGTAAATATCAGAGCGTGTGCTATTTTCTCCGACATCCGGCGAGGAGCATCCCCGACGTGGAAGTTGCATAAGCACGTCCTTCGGATATTTTTTTGCAGAAATAATTTTGCATCTCAAGTGATCATCAGTTTAGAAGATATATCACTCACCACTCTTTTATCCTTCTCGGGTTCCCGATATCAAATATCTTTAATTAAGGATCGATACGTTATTCACATCCCCCCTCCCCCGTGGAGCCTGCATTTATCCAATTTCCTGAAATAAAATCCTCGGGGAAAACAAGGCTCGAGGAGGCGAGCGCTTTTTAAGCGCGTTGGCCTCGATACGCTTTGCGTTTACAGATCTAGTGCGCGTGTTTGACAAACGCCACCGTCGGCGGATCTTTATTTTAAGGTCCATATTTTCCTCATCCCCCTCGTTCGCGCGGCTCGGTCGATGCTCGGTCGACCGTTCCACTTGAGACGCGCCCTTACGAAGAGTCACCGGCGTCCTCGCGCGTATCGGATCAGCGTGACGGCGATTTGCAAAACAAGCGAGGTGTATCGTGTATACTAGGGTATTATTGCGTTACAGTTTTAGAATAACCGGAGAAGATGGATCAAGGTTTCCCGGGGCAGCACACCACCACGACCACCGTGACGACTTCCACCACGACGACTCAGCCCAATGTGCGGTTCGATCCGTCATATGCGAGGACGTTGCCTGGTATATTAAAGATCGTGCAAGTGGTGAGTGCTGCGACCTACGTTTATTCGTCGCTTGTACAATCTTGTAGTAATTCTGTCAAACAATTCGCGAGAAATATTTCAATTGCTCGGTCCCAATGTTGTTAATAAAAGATTTTGAGTCATAAGTTAATCATTAAAGTCCAACGAATGCTAATTAGAATTGAACCTCTATTGAACATATAAAGAAAATGCTCACACAGATAAAAATTTTAATTGGTCGAAAAATTATCAAAAACTAGAAAATCTATCAAAAACCAGCACGCTTGGCCCGTTAATTATACGCAGTGTAAATAATTTAATTATGTACAAAACGTACATGTTTCTACCATAAATTAAAATTACGACGGCCGGTGTAAAGTATCCAGGTTGCGTCACGGGCTATAATGGATTCTTAAATCTCTCACGACGGTTGCAAGAGCGAGGCTTTGTATTTGTGCACAATGCATGCTCGCTCAGCTGCGCAACAGAGAATTTTCATGAATGATAATCGCGCCGGGGTCTTCTTTCAGGTACTGAATCTCTTGGGATTTATATGCATAACGGTGTCGACTCACAGCAGCCACAGCCGGGGAGGATGGTTCAATACCGTGGCCATGGCCGGCTTCTGGTTCACGGGGATCCTGCTCGTTCTCTATCTGTTCCACATTGTGGAGAAGTTTTCCAGGATCCCTTGGCTTAAGATTGTAAGTCACTCGTCTTTCTCACAGCGCGCTGTTAATCGGCTGTCTCTTGATTGCAAGATTCTTTATCTCATTTGCGTAAAGGCGCGCTTAAAATAAACTCAAATAAGAACATAAGTAGGCAGTATAGAGAACAGGTTGTATTCGATAACACCGATGTAACACGAATACATGCGTGTAATAAGAGCAGAGAGTGAAAGCCCGCTAGAAAGTTTCTACGCGCGTAGGAATGTAAAAATCGACCCGCCACTGCGGACTTTTATGCTTACGGGTGAACGATTGATCGCGACGTAACGAGGACGGTCACCGTCGATGCTGTGCCAAAGATCGTTCATAATCAGGTTGACCTTTTAAGAATGTCGGGGTTACGTATGGTATTACGTGTAGGCATCTCATAATGTCGCGTAACGCGTAACGTCTCGTCAGATTGCGCGTTTTACGAACTTAACTGCGCCCGAACTCAGTTTTATCACCATTGAGAACGCTATCCATCCGTATGCTGCAACTTAATGCATGTAATTTCAGGAATTTATATTCTGCACGATATGGACCGTCTTCTACTTGCTGGCCGCTTCCCTCGCAGCCGACTACGCACGTTACACCGAGGCTTTCGGCGTTGCTGCGGTAGGAATTATTTTATGTATTTTTTGGATATATATATTATTGTTATGTTCTGTCCCGGTCAACGTAAGTGTCGAAAAACATTTGACAAAGACATTTAAATTTTCTCGTAGAAATTAAAAAGAAGACATAAATCGCCGCAAAATAATATTTTAAAAAGTATAAATCTTATAGTTTGTTTTCAAAAACCTTTTTTGCTGTTTAGAACTTTTTTTTTATCAAAATAGTAGGCAATAGGATACGCTCTTTGTGATGTTTAATACTGAGATCTATCCGCAGTTCTTCGGGTTTTGCGCAATGGTGGTGTACGGCTACGACGCTTGGCTGAAGTTTAAAGCGGCGAAGAGCGGAGCGTTGGCGCAGGGCCAACACACGCCGAAACAAGTGTCCGCCGTCACTAGCCCGGCGTATTAGATATTCAGGAGAGAAGAGGGCCCACAGCGGAATGGACCACACCGGTCGATCGATTCGGACCGATCGATCGATCGACACATATCGTTACCTTTGTGCGGGGCCAGCTCTTTTTGTAATTCCGGCGCGTTTCTCTCGTACGTTTCTCTCATGTGAAACGTCAATGCGATACGCACGATGCGCGTGCGAGGCGCGTGCTCGTGCGTATGTGCGCTCGTTTATCCACGCCCGCGCACGTACACTCGACTTTCTTTTCGTCTCTTTTTTTTGTACTCTATAACATGGCAATAATCTTACACCACGCCGTAGTATTAACTTACATTCTAACGAGAAGAAGAGGGCGACGCGGCCGCGTGCGCGCGTTATCCGCCGTCGAACAACGATTGTTAATATTTTGTAATAATATTTTCCGCGTCTTTGCTTTTGATCAACTATTATTTATGCGATGATGTATGTGTACATATATATATCTATATACACGCATAACAAGTCTGTAAACGTTGTTGAATCCGTATCTTAAATTATTGTTGGAACCGAGGCGACGCTTAAGCATCGTGGTGGTGGTGGTGGTAAACGACGATGCTCGGGTGCATTTTAGCGCGAGATCGAGTGCCGTTGCGCGCGCCGCGCGAGTGCTAGTTCTATTTTAATCTTCTAGGTTCTTGTTCGCAACCGGGCCGATCAATTTCATCTCAGTGATTGTTTTCTACATTTCTACTAACGAGACATTTCCGGTTTCGTGGATCTCTATCCAAAAATTTAAAGAATTGAAATTTGGGAAAAACAGTTGAGTATACTAGGTGTTTGAACTTAATAGAGAGCGGTATTTCTATATAAAATGACCATCCAATGCGTTCGGCCGTTTGCAAGCAAGAACAAAGCATGCAAAATTAAGATGCTGAGAGAATTTTTCCTCGTTATTGTCGTATGTAGCTTCTATAGACCGTCGTTTAGATTTCTTAGATTGTTCGATATTGCTCTTTGCAAGCTCTTAACACAGAGGGAGGAATCAAGAGTGCAACTGTGACTGCGCGATTTGTACA
This sequence comes from Temnothorax ravouxi, assembly GCA_030770255.1. NCBI lineage: Eukaryota > Metazoa > Arthropoda > Insecta > Hymenoptera > Formicidae > Temnothorax > Temnothorax ravouxi. The sequence continues at coordinate 55,236 of JASTWP010001295.1, forward strand.
GGGAGACGCAAGAAGATAATGTAGCGTGATTACATATATACTTATACACACACATAATAGACGCGTTACTTGGCTCGCGACAAACATATCTGCCGCATTTGTCATATCGGATCGCGTTACTCGGCATGCGTAATCTCGCAGAATGACGCTTACGAGATTTTCTCTATGTCACAAACGAGAATAACTTGTTACGATATATCGAAGAGTAGTAGACACTCTCTGTTGCGATTCGCGTAAACTGTATATATTTATTAGTTTGTTACCTTTATTCAGAATCTCGAACCTATACAGGTACAACATCGATATGTATGTACACATCACGGTATACACTTATATCAATGTCTAGTTAAAAATCTGACGAGAGATCTGACGTGGATATTAGTATGCATAATAATGATCGGCGAAATAAAGTCTCAACGTCGGTAAATGTATTCAACGAAATAAATTATTGATTGTTGTTTCCTGGACGTGGAATTCGGTTTGCTAACGATCCCTTTTCAATGTGGGACGGATGCATTTTGTCAAGATGTCTGTAAAATATTGCGGACATATCACGAATAAGATCACGAGTTATCTTTGTAAATGAACTTTTAATTTCCGATAAGGATAGATAAAGTACTGTTATCTCGCGCGAAAGTTTTCGGTTGGTTCACTTATGTAATTCCGTTTACTTCTATCATCTTGACGAATATTGTACAACGAATATTGACGAATATTCATTTAGATTAAGCGAGTTTCTTATATAGCGTGGCGAGCTATATTATGGAGAATCGTCTCAAGCTCAATGCGCTTTTGGAGATACGATCATTTTAAGCTGATGATATTATTAATATCTTGGTTTATTATTTTATTTATTAAGCCTAAAATTTACACTAAATAATCTTACATAAAATTACGCCTTATTTCTATCAATAATCTTTCGATGTCTTAATTTATTTATTTAACTCTAGTTTAGTCTAAGAAACGTATGATTTTATGAGTTACAATTACGCATTAAACGCGACAAGAGCGATGGCGAATGTAAGAAATGCGAGTCTCGATTTCCTTAATTTCTGTATTGGAACTGCGGCCGGCGTGCCTGCTTCTTGCCCATCGACGAGAGATCTATAGTCTTCCCGTCTGGGAGCACCAGCTTATTCTCCTGGTAATCCACGAAGCCGTCTTCCTCGTCCTCTCGTTGCTGCTCGTCGCACTTGATCCCGGTCTCGTACGTGTACTCGCGTCGGAGACCGTCCGGATCGATGTATCCGTACTTACCGCTCGTTATGCAATCCTGCCCGATTGTCTCTTCCTTGTACGATCCGTCATCGTTTTCGAAGCCCCATGTGATAGAACCATCCGCATTGTCGTGCCGGTATCGCCTGATAATCTACAAAATATTGTTTGTTATGTCGTCAGTTGGAAGATTTTTCTCAAGAAAGAATTCTGATGTAGGTTTTCCTATACCGATATTTATGGCATATTACGAACTCGGTATGTTAAAACTACTTTAGAAGATCTATAATTTGATTGATCATTCTGATTCTTCATTTTTAGTACACAGCGTATAACATAAGAATAATAGAATTCTATTCGGAATTCTGATTGTCCGAGGTGATCTTAAGACTCGTTTATAATGAGCACGTGAAAAACATCGGGCGTGTCACTTCACAAATTCGACTGGAGAGCGTTGCGTAACGGGCGCGAACAGGTTTCCTCTGACCGCGTTTATGAGTTATGCGACGTTATCTTGGGATAAAAAGGAGCACGACGGCCAGACGATTCCGGCTTTCACCTTTCGATTTCAAAACTCTATCAATCTTTTCGTACTTTCGGATTGTACCAGCCTCGCTCGCGTAATTCGCGATTCATATTACATACTTATTCCTATCAATATAAAATCATTTAATTAATTCCAGGATAAGAGCTTATCTTACAATTAGTTGAAGCTAATCAAGAAAATAGAAATTTATTTGCGATCTTGCGAGATATCTTCGGTAGTGGGCCTACCTGCGCTACCGGCTTCTTGCCGCGGATTTCGTAAGCCTGGGATGGTTTCACCGGCTTGGGCGGCTTGATCGGTTGCTGGAACGTGATATCGTCGATGATCTGCTTCCTCGGGGCTTTCGTGGGCTTCTGCGTTGGGCGGTACTGGATAGGCGGCGGCGGCGGCGGGGGTGTCGGGCGATATTGAATGGGCGGTGGCGGCGGAGGTGTCGCGGGACTCACTCGGACGCTCGCCGGCGTCACCGTATGGAGTGGACGGTATACCTGCGGTCCTGGGGCCACCGGAATTACCCGCGGTGGATTCGGCGCCGCACGCGGCACCTCCTCGCTCAAATCCTCCTCGCTGTCCTGGCTCCTGGCCTCCTGGCTCTGGTCGCGCGAGTCCTCGTCCTCGCGGGTGGAATCGCGCGACAGGTTCTCCTCATCCTCGGGTTCCTCGTTCACCGGTTTCACGTGATGCGCGAACGAAGGCGCGGATACCGGCAAATTCGGCCGAAGGGGACGGAACGTCCCGGGCGCGTCGTCTCCGAGGCCTCCCCGGGGCCTGCAATTTTAACGACGTTAGCGGTTTCTTCAATTAACGAATAACATGTGGAGACGTTTACGTCTAGTTCTCGGAAGTACTTTATCGTTTTCAGGTACCTAGCTACACGTTAGCTGTCAGATCATATCAGACACACTTTTTAATGATGTGGTAGTTTACTTTTTCGCTGCAGAAAATGCAGAAGGTGAAACACATGAAAATGCCAAGACTATTTTACTCCTTACCAGTTACAACGTTACACATGCATTTACATATTTGCTGAGCCCGCTCACGTGGAACGGTATTCGAACTTTCTTGTTTTAATTTGCAAGCCTGATCAGAAGCGATAGATTTGTACGTCAGTATTGCGTAATCCGGCTATTCTTAAATACGGTAATTTCGCACTTCCTACTTGTAACGTGCGCGAACGTTGCACGAAACTTGGATCCGTTAGACTAATTAACAACGGCATATGTAGGTTCATTCTGTACCTCTCGAACATCAGATATGCGCGTCGCCCGGAACTGGTTTTCCTGCCTTTCCAATACCTCGGATAGTTTGCTCGAGTAGTCAGATTACGCGATTAAGTTTTAGTACGCGATTTATTTATATTCGTCGTTAAATTTTCCAACAAGGTCATATTCTAATCGGATATATCGTTGAAAAAAGGCAAAAGATCTTTAGAAATTTTGCGAGCTTATATACGTCATGGATTATATCCACATTTTCGAAAAACAAATTTAGGAAAAGAACTTTGTCAAAATTAACTTATTAAATCATGCCTGAAAACTTTAAATATCGACGTGTTCCAGAGACAAATGTAAGAAAAGAATCTTGTCAAAATTAATTCATTAAAGCAAACCTGAAAATCTTAACTATTAAATTCTCTCGAACTCTACGTAATTAATCATCTCTGTATGATTAATGATCGAGGTATTACTTGAAGGAGATCGGTCGACGAAATCGTTGATTGGGGAATGCCGCCGCCGGTCCGGTACCGCCCGGTCGGGGTGGTAATCTCTGATAGCGAGTCGCTCGTATCGGGATCGGTGCCCCCCTCGGTCCATCCTGGATTTGTGCCGTGCAGAGCGCGGCGACGCACGCCAAGAACTGGAGAGAAAGGAGGATTCCTTAAATTATACAATTTCACTTCTCGATTGCAAGTTTCCGGCCATGCTCCAGAACTGCCGTGGAGTAATGGATAATTAAGGGTAGACGTTGGCACATTTTTATCGTCTAGGATTCTGTGGTTTAAAGACTTTGAAGTATCTAAACCGTGGCCGGCGGACCTACCTGTTTTTGTACGGTTCGCGTAATTATTATTATTATATTTAGAGTTCGCCAATAAATAATTTGTGAAAGATCGTTTTTTTTCTCTTGTTTAATAAAATATAATCTGGCGCTCAAATAAAAAACTGCTGATTCCTGATTTAATTATAGACATACCGCGCTGTTTCGAGAACCATCGTGATACTTGCCGAAAAAGGAGTATTATGATGAGCGATAATTGCTCGTACTTCCGTATCGAGGTTCTCGACGTCATTTTCTCGGAAGAAACGCGATAATGAACTACTATCTGCCGTGCTCTTGAAATCGCATGCTAATCATCCGCTCGTGTGTCTCGTTTCTCGATTTCTCCAAAGAAAAATAACGAGGTATACCGCGGGCACCGATAGCGGTCGTTAAATCTCTTTCCGAGTTTTCACCGATAATTCCGTCGGAGCACGAGCGTTTTCATGCAGCTACCTGAGCTACCGATACGACGCTAATAAGAACGATCATTATTGAAATAAAAACAAAAAGTTTCGTACGATATCGAGATATTGGAATCAATGAACGGCAACGCCGAGCGGTGTAACGCGTTACGCGAAACCAGATCGCGCGGCATTATTCCGGTTTGCCCTCCGCGTTACGAGTTACGAGCACCGGCGCGGCGGTGCCGGTTGCTCGCGTACGCAAAATCGGCCTCGTCTCGCGTTCGAGAGAAAAGAGAAAGTGATTCGATTCGGCCTTAAGTCACAGGTACTTACTGTACGCAGGCATCCCGCGCATAAGTAACGCGCGTAACTGTTTAGTTTAATGTATGGCATGACATTTAAGCGACGACCGCGTCAACCGGCTCGCCGAGTTGACGGAAAGTGCGAAAAGTAGACGGACGTTAGGCGCGTTGCGTTGAAAATTAGAAACAGACAGCAATGGAAATTCAAATAACTGTCTATCGGCTGTTTCACTTTCATCGTTATTCTCATCGCAGAATCGAATTAACTCCGCACTTGCCATGTATATAGACATGCGTGAAGCGAAAGAAAAACATTAAATAATATATATATATAATTTTCATTTTTCTTGTTGTGATATGACATAACAAGATAGGAGAAATCATTTTTAATATTTTTTACATAACTTATAATTTCTTGTTAAAACTTCTTGTAGACTTTGGGCACACATCTGTGATATGCATGCTCTAATTCTATTTTATTATTAAACGAAATAAATTTGTTAAAGTTTATCATACGATTTTTATAATTCTCTTTAGAATTCTAGATATAAAATTCACTTTAATTAGATTAGATTATTAGTTAGAATTCACTTATAATTTTATATGCCTTATAATTTATTATATATGTATTCTGATAAAAAAATATCAAATATCTTCCGCATTACACGATATTACAAATAAAATTCTATCCTGAATTCTAATATAGATGGTAGATCGTTTAAGTCAGGTTTACAGGGGAGATAAAGTTATAAACAGAATTTCACGAGTTTAAGTTTAATCGTTAACGTTAATTCAATCAACATCTATGGAAACGAATGACCGATCGTATCCGCCGTATCGGCCAGAAATGATGCATTAAGCAGATTTTAACAACGTGTGCGGTGCGACCACGTTGGAATGCACGTACGGCGAGACGCGAGAGGCGGGCCGAGCCAAGTCGAGTCGGCGAATTCGTTTTTTACGCCGGTTCCGAGTTGGGGCACGCGCGCACCGACTCGTTTACGCGGAACACGTCGAAATAATCTGTCCGCGACTTTCCTCGCCGCGGACGCTTTCACTCGCGCTCGCCCAAGTCGTTGACGATTTTCGGCCTTCGCAATGCCGATCAGAGTGCGCGAACTCCCGGTCCGGCCCGCGAGAGACAGGTGAAGGATTGAGTCGCGCGGGCGAAATCCGGCAATGGGAAACACCAAAGTCGATGAGCACCCTTCGTCCCACGCAAGACACCCCTTTCATCTATATACGTATCAGTTTTGCGCGATAAATTTTTTAATGACCCCCACAAGCGAACGATCAAAGCGGTCGATTCAATTGCTTAAAAGTTCCTGATTACTTCTCAAATATGGAAAATTAAAGTGTTAACAAATTAGTTTCTATTTCACAAGATTCTTTTTCTTAATATCTTTATTTATATATTTTTTTAATTCTAACTATAATATGTTGTTTTTAATTTTAAAATAACGTTCAATAAATGCGCATAATAAATCAAAATTTATCTGTTTCTCCCTGAATTTCTCTCTCCCATTTAAAGAAATGACAAGTTAAAACGTATTCTAATAATGTCGAACATTCGCGTTTTGCGTGTAAATTGAGTTGCAACAGTCCCTCTCTCCTTCGTCAATTATTTTGCTTAAAAAGTGCACGTAAATTATCAGTCCGAGTTCTGCGTACTTGACATACTCGTGGTGCCAGTATTTAAATATCCGTCGCACAGCCTGGCACCACTCACACCGCTGAAATCTCACCGTGCCACTTAAGGGTTAAAAGATGAAAGTGATCTGATCAGAACAGGTGGGGTCACGCGCGAAAGAAAGCGAGTATAATATCGAGTACGATGCGAACAAAAACAATAAAACGCGAGGAAAAAATAACTGCTGCGGGAAAAGAAATTGTTTGCTCCTTTTAAAGGCAAACAACCTGTAGTTTTTAATTATTTTATGTAATATATGCCGTATCTTAAAGATAAAATTGTCGAACGTTATGTAATTTATTTCGTGTCGTGGTTCGAAAAGGAGAATCAACAGGTGTTAAATATGACACGTTTGTAATAAAATACCATGTTACGTAATGAAATATTTAATAGATGTATTATGTAAGATTTGAGATTGCATGAAGTAATATAATATATCGCTAATAATATAAATATGTAAGCGACTATATGAGTTGTGCAGTTAACAAGATGCTTTTAAAAACATTACTGCTTATATATAAGCGTAATGGTATGTTATGTTAGAAATTATAAAGAATAATCTAACAATAAGAAAAAAAGATAAGAAATAGTTATGAAAAACCAACAATTGTAAACTATGTATATAAAAAATAAATTATAAAAAAATAAGAATTAATAAGAATTTATTTTGTGAATAAACCAATCAATGTTTAAAAAATTTTTCGACTTATAACCCATTAATATTGTTAAATAATTAAATTCTTGGATTAAATTAGAATACAGTAAATACCTTTTTCTATTTCACTTGATTACAACCCCACATTTTATTCTGTGGAAAGATTAACAAGATCTGAATCTTATGTGAGAAATATGGTGCCAAAGAGGAAAGGGATAATATGTCGAAAATAATTAGACCAATTGTGAGAGACCGAGAAAGAGGGACATTAAAACATTCGCAAAGCTAATTCTGATTTTAAAGATCAGAAATTCAAGCTCGTGGAATAGACTTCTTCACGATCTATAATCAACAAGTTATTTTTGCGGGGTGGTAGCGGCAATCGGGATAAGGGATGCGCGCGGTTGGAGAACACTTTGACGCCTCGCTAAGTACTCACGATCACCGCGACGCGCATGGCCGGGGTTCTTGTTGTTGTCCCTTGCTGTCGCAACGATGGGCACGCTGGGTGTGGTGCCGTGGCGCGTTTGTGCCTCACACTACCGCGAACGACTCCCCGTCTCCGCGTTCTTATACTTATATCCCCGTTTAAATTCCTATGGTACGGCCGGCGGGCGGGCAGCATGCAGGCCAACTTTCCATCCAGCCGTCCAAGAATTGTGTTCCGCGCTCGCGCCCGCGAACGGGCGCGAAACGATCCGCCACTGCGACGATGCCGACGGTACCGCGATCCCGCCGTCACCCCGCCGCTCGTCGGCTCCGCGAAATCGCGGAGAAGACGCTCCTCTTGCCCGCGAGGATCATTGATCCGAGCCGATGGCAGATTTCAACGTGCTCTAATTCACAACGTGAATTATTATTATTACTCGAATAAGATTGCCGCTTGCAAACTTGAATTCCCCTCGAACTCATCCCTTCCGCTCTTCCCCACGCTTAATTCTATATATGCATTGCTCAAATAAAGGAAATGAGGATTAATGCGCAAGATCTCTCTTATTCGCGTGTCGCAAGCGTACCTACTGCTAGTTGTTGGTAATTTATGATGACATTTGGGTTCCCCTTCTTATGTGCGCCATAAATAAATCGGAAGGTATATCTATGTAAAATTTACATAGATATACCTTCTTGAATAATTGATGGATCATTGATGGTAACACCTATCTAATAGACGTAACGGTTTCTGACTGGCAAGAGGATCACACAAATGAATGGATCGGTAATGACTACTGAAATCTCACGACTAGCGCGCACAACATCATCAATCTTGCCGCCAACTGCCGCTTATTACTGTGAATTTGACATAAATGCGTTTAAATCAGTGAATTTTCTCTGTCGCCAGAAGTCAAGGCAGAAATTAATGGAAGATCTTGCGACACGTAGAAATGACGATCGCTAATTAAAGTAATGCGCAACTGAAGGGATCCCTGGTCCATCGTTGCGTGCAGAAAATTTCCACACTCGAATCAGTGTTGGATATAGGTATTAGATGTATAATATTGGCTTTCGTTTCTTCCGCGAGGATCTGTCACGGGGATTCACACAAATGTTGTTTCGAATTGAGAGCTCGCGCGCATCGCGGATAAAACGATTTGGGAGATTGTCATAGCACGAGCTGAATAATTTGTCGTAACAGACGTTGATGGCTAGTCAGCTCAGTCAGCTGTCACGTATAAAACTCATATATGGATGTGAAGGAAGGTAATGATTAGGCAATATCCTGTCAACTTTATGCCCCGCGCGAGAGTGCCATTATAGTATATCGTTTTTTCTAATAAACGGAACTGGTTTCTGTATGCAATAAACATTTATCGCAGCTAAAATATTGAAATTGGCGATAATCAATATTTCCATCTTGTATTCTCTCTTTACATCTAAAGAATTATAATACTCTTTATATTCCTTCCCTAGATTTACAATTAGCTTTGCCAATAATAATTAATTGGTACAAAGTAGACTCGGTGAAAACTGATATCGTAGATAAACAGATATGACTTCTGATAAAGGAAACCGATTTCTGTTTAGAATGAACATTTAACGTAGTTATAAAATATTGAAATGTCGATAGTCAATATTATCTGAAAAATATTTTTTATGTCTATTTCTTATATTTGTGATTGAAATTGATGATAGCTAATTGATACAAAGTAAAATCGACAAAAATTAATGTCAGATAAAGCAATACGATTGATGTGATTTTTTTATCTTCTGTATTGACTCTGACTATGACATAATTGAATTTGTTGTAACTTAATTGTCAAATCTTGACATTAATAAGAGGGCTATTATTTTATTTCGTAGATTACCTCAAGCGAATATTTTTCAAATAATTTTTTTCGTCGAGATTTATCGTTACCGGGAGGCGATCGGTGGATGAAGAGCATGACTAGAACTTTTTGTGACTTTGTATTCTTCAGCAGAAGTTGCTATAGAAACTTGTCCTGCACTCTCTTTCGCAGGGGTGTAGTCGAATCAGGATGCACCTGGTACCAAGTCGGTATTACGTTTTATATCTCGGATTTTCTTAATTCAAATGCAAATTTTCTCGAGATCTTAATTTGCTGCGTTTTCATAGACCACATAACTTTACCAAGTCACAGGAAAGATAAGAATACAGCACGTAAAAAAAACCCTTAAAACCTAGCAAAATAATTCTGTCTAATTAATAATATTTACACGTTTAATTATGTTCTTTAATTGAGCGATTAAATAAAATTTCGAAAAATATATACGTTTTATTCTTCAAGTGTGCTCGCTGATCTTTATAAAGTCCGCACTTTAGACAATCTGTAATTTCGACTGAAATTTAGCTTATAGATTTCTATTTATAACTTTATATGCCATGCAATGCAAAAAACAAAGAATTAGAATACATACATATCAAAATGTGCGGCATATAAAATTATAAATAGAACTCTATCCTAATATCTGACGTGAATTGTATATCGTCTGAGTGGACTTAAAAATCGCAATCTTGAAAATATTCAGTTATCATACTTCTACATTGTGAGTTATCTTTTATAAACAATAATTGTACATATTTTTAATAGCGTGAGATCTTGAAAAAAAATTTAAATTAAATAACTGCAAATCCCGCAATTTGTAAACTTTATTTGGGAGTGGGACGAAAATATTGGTCGCCGTCAAACGAACAGAGAAATGGTACACGCGGCAAAAAGCCACTCGGCCGCTTTGTACGGTGTCGCGATGTCGCGGTCGCGAGTGCAACCGTCACAATAGCAACCTGGTGGTAGCTTTTTCGGGAATACACCCCTGCGCTCCTCCACCGCTCGGTGACGACGAAAGGAGCGAGGCGTGCTGCTTTTAAAGCAGCTCGCGTTTACGGCGCGCCCGGCAAGCCTCGAAGGCTCGCGCGTCCAAGGTCAGTGCCGGGGCCGACGAAGCCGGCCGGCTGGCTGGTCGGTCGGCCGATCGGCCGATCGGCTCTCCGTCTCCGTGCCGATCCGTATCCTCGCGGCTGGCAACCGCAATGGTAAGGCGCACGTACTATGCGCTTATCATCCCGCCGGTGCAAGAATGCAACTCACTCGCGCTCGCTCGCTCGTTTGTTCGCTTTAGCAAGATTCGCGGTGCGCGCATTATTCGCGCGACAAAGAAATCACAAAGCGAACGGGTCGAAGTTTTCTCATCCCGCTTCCCTCTCGTCAACCATTGACGACGCGTAAATCGATGGCTTTTGTATAGCCAGCATTTTGCATATCGTATCTGCGCTCGGTTTATCTTTCCTTCACGGCTCTTCTACGACGTCGAGACTCGACTGCTCGTAGCTCATTAAAGTTGGTATCGTCGCGCCCATCCTTCATCGGGATCAAGATCGGGATTCATCAAAATGTCAGAGCGGTATGTTGAGATTACAGCTTGCGATACGTTAGACTCGAGGGACATTGTTGGAGATTAACGTGGACCGAACGTGAATGTTTTACGTTTACGATATGGAATTCCTTCGTTCCCTCAAATTAGGTTTTTTAAAATTAAAGATAGACTGATAAATAAAACTGATTTAGAAGACAGAATGCTGAAGGCAAAAAATACTCTACAAATCTCTATCGAAGACAGATTGCAGGGAAAAATTTTACGATTTTACTTAACGCCAGGCTTTTGCACAATCTCCGGTTTAATGCAATTTCCGACTCATTCCGTTTTTTTTTCCTCGCCACTACGCACCGTGAAACCGCAGAGTTTTTGCTTTCGAGTACTTTAGCGTTCTCCGCCACAAATATCGTATCTATATAGATGAGAGAATGCGGTGCAAAGAAATGGCTAGTGCTTTAAGTTAAAGTGCCTTTGAGTCACGTTTAAATTTCGCGACGATATAAAGATGTTGCACTGACAGTTCTACTGATAAAAAAGTGTAGCACAAGCTTTATTAACATTTGTCAAATTGTTACTCGAAGATTAAAGTCATTAAAAAGATACTTCAGTCAGAAAACCAACAAGATGACATTATGCGTTTCTTCAATCGCATATCTCATAAGAAAAAAATTGTAGAATGTCTATGTATAAAATAATAATCGCGGTGTTGCATCCGCAGTCATCATGAAATATCTCCAGCGAGACTGCATCCCTGTATCCACTGTATCCATGCGAGCGCAGCCTATGCCCCCTTCGTGCGGCGGAGTCTCGCGGCTAGAAATTCCGCGAGGGCCCCCTTTGCGGCCGAAGGCAGGCAGGCAGATATGGGTGGACAAGTGGGCAAGGCGGCGCAGGCAGGCAGGGAGACAGGCAGAGCGAGCAGGTAGGTAGGTAGGTTGGTAGGTAGGTAGGTAGGTGGGTAGGTAGTGCACCGGAGCAGAGGCATTCTCGCGGGAGGAGAAGTCGAGCCGAGTCAGCGGCGGCAGTGGCGACGGCGGCGACGTCGACGACGACGATAACGACGACGACGAGGGCAACGGCGACGGTGGCGAGCAAAGCTCAGACAGATCACGCTCGTCGACTTGTCGGTGGGCAAGAAACCCCCTCCCCCCCCCCGCAAAACCGGTTCTCCGCGTTCGTCCTCTCCCTCTCGCCCTGTCCATCGCCCGCGGATCCCTTTTTCCTACGTGTCACGGTCGTCGTCGTCGCACTGGCGTCGCCCGTTCCTGCACCACCGTCGCGAGAGCACCGTCATCGATACACGCGCCCAGTACCCTCGCGCGCCTTTTATGATTAATTGTCTGTGATTCCTGCCGGCGCGGCGCGGGATAACCGGCAGAAGCGTAGTGACGAGGAGAGAAGCCGTAGATGACGACGGAACGACCGTCGGAGTGTGCCTGATTCGGGGAACTCGACGCTCGACGTCGCGGCCGTTCGCGGTTGAGGCCGCGAGTGCAGCGAACGCGCCGTAGTGCCTCACCTGTCCTCATCATCGTCATCGTCGTCGCAACGGTTTCGCGATCGCGTCCGACGCTTCCGCGACTGTCTCGGCCGAGTGACATTGTGTGCACACGGGTAGCCTCGACTTCTAGGTATCGTAGCTTGGAAAATGATAGAGTCCGACGCCTAAGTCAGGGTTTCCCGAGACCCGAGGGCGGCGTCGAGCCGCCGTCGCTTCTCGGAACTCGGCGTCCCGAGAGGGGAACGAACAGGTGATGTATAGAAAAGTCGGGGCGCAGTAGTAATAAGTTTCTCGCTGTGCGTTCGCCGGAAGCTATACGCGCGATTGCCAAGGAAGGATATCGTCGGATTAAATCGCGCGCCGAATTGGTCAATTTAGTGCCGAGAAGAATGGGCGCGTTTCTTTTGCATGTGAAACGCTGAGTTAGATCAAATATATTTGCGAGCTTTCTCCCGGCTTTCTCGATTTAACGATGATACTATAACGATCTTATATTTGCAATCGCGTTTTTTAACAAACGTTGCCGATAGTGCTCGTAGCGCTCGCTCGGCGTTTTAACATTCAAGGTGGCGTCCGGCGAAACTCACATTCGCGTCACGCCTCATGAGCTCGGTAATGTAAGAATGATAAACTAAATTAATAAATTGGTATCGCTCGGCGGTATCGCATCAATCAATTTGCCGAGTGGCTTCATGACGTTCCACCTGTCGCCGGTGCATCGTCGTCGCCTTCTTATCGTTATGCAGATCGCGCGACAACGGTAAGGGGACGCGGTTGAGCGTGATGTCCTGCAATTTCACAGGAATGACATCGTCGAGTCGCCGGCGTCAAGTCCGCTGCTCGCTCCGCGACACACTCGCAGAAGTTACGTGGTATTTCACCCCTGGGCTCTGACATACTTAAACTTTCTGTAACGATGGGAATTACCCGTACAATCTATATTTCTTAAGTCTCAATGATTTCAATAATGATGAATTGTGCATGTAATTTTCTTTTGTGACAGAAAAAAATCCGGTTATAGAGAGTTAATTTAAATTCGCAATAAATTTGCACGCGTCACTCGCTGACATTTGTTCTCTCTCTCTGACGACGATACAGGATATGAATACGCGATACATTGTAAAAATGGTTTTGCAGAACAACGAATCGCTACGTTTCGATCGTCGCTAATCTAAAAATTCTATCGAAGGGATCGAATAAAAAAATAATTGGAACTTGGGACTTTTATACGTCTGCCGTAGATTTTCGCGGAGTCTTCATCTGACGTTTTCATTATTGAAATTGTGCTATGTTTCTCCGCTACTTTTCGCGAGGAATCTCACGTTCTTTTCTTCGCGAGAGATTTACGCTATACCCTCCATTTCGCGGACGATTCGCGAATCCAATCGTCCCTTTTCGCGGCGCGGCGCTCGCCAGCCGGTCGAACGTTTAGCCAGCCGGTGCGGCGGGTGATCGTGCCGATTCCTCTCATTGGCCGAGAACCGGCGGGTACTGCTTGCCCGCAACAAGACTCTTTGTTCCGTTTTTCGTTCGTCCCGACGAGCGACCGCGACGCGACGGGACGAGACGAACAGCGCGGCGGCGGCGACAGCGACGAGCGGCGCGGAACCGGAGCCGGAGCAGCGCGCCGCGAATTTGCAACAGCGAGTGCAGTCATAGGTCTTTCGGTCGTCGCGCCGGGTGCAATTATCGCGCGGGCTCGCCTTCGAATCCGATCGCCCGATGCCTCGGCGTGCCGATGTGCGTGCTTGCGTGAGTGCGTGCCGGTTGCTATACTCTACTCGATATTGTATCGCGCACCGTGACGGATCCCGGGAGTCTACATTTGAGGGATCGTCGCTAATCCGCTCTAAAGGGCCGCGCTGTTTGATATCGTAGACCGATCTATCGGCTTTCGTAATAACGCCCTTCGCTGCAATTATTAAGGGCAACGAGTATCGTCCCATGTCCAGGCAAAATCGAGTGTCCTCCTTCCTCTCATCGCCAGCAGTAAAACGAGAGACTAACGGCTACGATTAGTAGTCGCTGTCGCAAGGTATAACGTTGATAAGGCCGGCAATTAGGCAGGTATGTTTAGCGTTAAATGTGCGATGTGAACAGGAGTTGCCTCTCTTGTTCCTTCTCGGTAAAGCTATAGTTCAGATTTCAAGCGCGATGAAAAGAAGTTGGACGAAGAGTGTCGGAGTACATTGGATGCATTGCGAGGGATCGAGTCATACATTCGTATTTTACTCCTAGTTTATGTGATGTCAAAATTGTGAAAATATGGTTGAAAATTTTAGAAAAGTTTAAAAAAAAAATTTCTGATATATTTCATACGTATATCTCCGAGATAGTATACACTAAATTACTAATGATTCAATAATTTAGACTGTTGGACTCTCTCCCCTAAGTTTTGATCAAAGTGAATACTTATATACAATGTAGATAAAACGAGCCTTCGAGAATAAAGAATGAAATACGGACATTTGGTAAGCTACGTCTAGAATTAAGTTGACAAGTTAGAAGTTAGACGATATAATCTTCGATAGCAATCAACATGTTTACTTCCGACGACAGAAAAAGAGAAAGATTCAAATTTACAAAAGGATTAAAAGTTACTCGTCAATAAGAATTTATACGGAATTATGTAAAATCGCGCGATTTCACCTTTTTACGGTGTTTCTTGTCGTCTTAAACGCGCCCGCTTGACTTACGCACTTGACTCACGCTTCAAAGGTAGATCGAGAAGGGATTCTATTCATATTAATATCTGTCGAAAAATCTTTGTTGGACGCGAGTTGTGCGAATCGCAGGGAGCGCAGGTGAGAGCGGCGAAACCTGTTTCCGATCGTGCCACCCGGTATATGCGAGACGGTTCTATTCTCCCGCGGGTCTCGACTTCCTGCGACGACCTTCAGCGCCGTATCACGAAGTCGGCGAAGAACGTGCGTTCGGTGCGTTCGAGAGCCGCGCCGCCCGCGCCGGTGCGGCTTTTATACTTCGCCTTGTCTCATCGCCTCGCCTTCGCGGCTGATCTCGGAAAAATCAGGCCCAGACTTCGCCCGGGCGAAGGGGGCGGTCGTCGGGCGACTCCCGATAGACGTGAAGGGGAGTGCCCAGACTGACCTTGACCTTGAACGTTCTCGCTATTGTGTCCCTTCTCGCTGCCGAGACACGTCGCGCGGGTCCTCCCGGTCGCCTCCGCAGACCCCCTAACGACGGGAGAAACCTCCCTCGATTCGCTAATTAGTAATTACGTGCGGCAAATTAGTTGGCTCGGATCAAAATTTCGTAACCAGATTCGTCCAGGTGGCGCGTAACTCTTTCCTTTCTTCGTTATTACATACATCGCCACGCCATCGCGCCAGCCGCGCGCGAGAGACATCGTGGTCTCTACCGATTCGATTAATTATATCTCTCCTCCCGATGTAATTACTTCCCGTAATTAAATCCTACCGAACCGACGCGCGACGTCCGTGTGCAACGCTCTGCGCGATGCGCGGTGCGTGCGCGAACGCCTCTAGAATTTCTCCCACGGCGTTTCCTCAACTTTTCGAAGCGTACGCCGTTGCCAAGTGCATGCACGTGTATGCACGACATGCACATTCATCTTCGATGCGCCAACACTTGGCTGTTTTCTCGAGTATCACTTTTCATCCATATAAATTTGACATCTTCCTCATTTCTTTTTCTCTTTTCACGCGGAAATAAAACAAGACAATGAAATTAAATCCGCGGGCATTTATCGGATATAGAAGGTTCATCTCGCAGGGAAAATCATACCCTCGCGCGGCTTCCGCCGCTCGTCAGCTCCGCGGCTCTCGAAGCGCGCTCGAAAAAGTCGTCCGTATCGAAAAGGAAATCGGCTTCGAGACCGGCCGAGGGAATGAGGGAATGGAAACCCCTCGGCGCGCTAGACGGACGCACGTACGTTCGCCTCGTCTCGCTTCACCTCGCCGCGCCGCGCCGCGCCGCGCCGCGCCTTGCCTCGCGCGCGGACACCGCTTCGGTCAAGGTCGCAGTCTGCGCGCTTAACGTTCTTTTTGCACGTTCTCTTTCCCCGCCTGTACCCGGTGTCCCAAGTGGAACCGATCGGCGTCGGTCCTTTTCGCGGATCCGTCGTCGTCGCGCCGATAGAAGGGAGAAGGGCCGGGAATCGTCGGCGCGCGCGCGCGCGCGCGAGACGACGCCGCGACGCGAGCTCGACGCCGCGAATTACGCTTACGCTTACGTTTCATTCCGCTTCGTTTCGCGACCTGCGCGGAGATCTGCCGTCGCGCGGAAAAAAACGCTTTTCTCCTCGTGTTAATTCTAAGGAAGCTTTCCGGATGCGCATTTCTGTCGTCTCACGCGGTTTTTTCTTTTATACCAGTTTTTTCATACGTCGCGTCGCACTGTCAGAAAGTAATATCTGCGATTAGGCCTCTATAGCTCTAATTATCTCGTTGGAATTATAATTTCACATAGTAAAGCTTGCCGGTTTAAAACGGAGCGGTAGTTACATGAGCGAGATTGTTAGATTGTGAATGTTTGCGATCGTTGATTAATATTAATACGATACGCGGACTAAGATTGAGGTACATATCCTTTTGACATGCACAAAGAGCCTCGCGAGTCTCGCGACGAGCGACTTCCGACGCCGCCAAGGCGTAACGTCGTATATTGTACCGCGGCGCGGCGGCGATATGAGAAATTGAGAAATGAGAATTTTTTCACAGGTACAATGAGATTTAATACGCGTCTCAAGGCCTGCGCCGACGAAGGCACTTTGTATAGGTACATAAAGCGGGATTGTATACGAGACTATATACGCGGGATAATGTGCCGAGACTTGGTAACTCCACCACCGTTGGCGGAATTCGACGGCCAATGGGGTACGAGTTTCCTTCTCTCGGCGCGAAAGGCGGCTCATATTACATATTTACAATGCGCGCCGAACGTTAAAAATCCTCCCAAGAGAGAGCAACGTGTGTCGTTATCGCGTGCGCGAGAGTCCGCACGCGGAGAACGTAAGGTAGGTAAGTATTGGCCATCGGGTGAGTATGATCCTTGAGTACGTCGTACGCGGCGAATTTTTCGATGCCGCGACTCGCATACTCGCCGAGGGACGCGTGAGGTAAGGATACCCGGCGACGAAACCGCTGGTTAACAGCAATAACGTGTGCATCGATCGATGGAAAAGTGAGTCATGGTAATAATTAATCGATTAATGCATCGTGTCATACAAGAAATTAAACAAATGATATATAAATCGACAAGCAGATCAAGTGTCCGTTATACCAAATTGATGTAACGAAGCCGGTCTAATATTTGAA
This sequence comes from Temnothorax ravouxi, assembly GCA_030770255.1. NCBI lineage: Eukaryota > Metazoa > Arthropoda > Insecta > Hymenoptera > Formicidae > Temnothorax > Temnothorax ravouxi. Next base: position 72,718 of record JASTWP010001295.1, read on the forward strand.
TTCATTACGCAAATATCACGCAGCGTGCACACGAGTCGATCCTGAAAATTCCTGATGGTTTCGTAATGACAAGTCCTGAATCGCGAATCTATTTTTTGTTCTCGAAAAAAAAAGAAACTATTACCAAACCGCAATTTTACCTTTCGACATGATTCCTTTCGTCTGCGAATATATATATTTTTTAATTATGTTCATATTTTAAAGTTGAATTCTTGGTTTCATAACACCAAACTTGGTGAATAAATTTATTATTTGTCTAGAGAAAAGAAAAAGAAATTACTGTCATGCCGCTTTCTATTTCTCGATACTCCTGTTATCTATAAATATGTTTTAATTCTATTCATAATTTAAAAGAATTAAGTTATAAATTCTACATTGTATAATGTCAAATTTAATGGTTTTTATCTTTGTCTCTAAAAAAATTATTATTCCATCTCTCAATATTCCTTTTCCTTATAAATACGTTCGTAATATAAAACAGTCTGTCAGAATTATTCATCTTATAAATTATCAAACTTCATAAATTCATCCTTTATTTCGAAAAAAAAATTGTATTACATGATATTTTATTTATGTGCCGATTTGACCGATCGAGCAAGCGATGATTTACCCTTCGCACCTGATCTTCGCCTGATTCTCCCTCGCAACCACGAAGGCGCTGGCTTCCCGGTTGCCGCTCGTGAAGCCGCGTGTTCCCACACTTCCCACGCGATCGTCACGATCGCGTTGCTATCAGTTCATATCAGTTTGCGAACGGCGTCAGCGTTGACAAGCGTGAAGCGTGAGCCGCGAGCGTTTTGTGTGTGTATCGTCGTTGTCGTACGCGACTACGCGACGGCAGGCATGGCCAGCGCCTCGACGTTCTGTCTCCTGCTCGTCGTCGCACTGGCGGACTCGGCTTCTTCCACGCGGCGCACAGTGAGTACAGTAGCTCGGTCTGCTCGATCTCGATCTCGAATTCGCGTTTGCTGGATGCTGCGATTGACTGGCCGCGCGTCGCGCGTGATCGCCGCCACAACGCGTCGTCGTCCGCGAGACGCGGGACAGCGTCGCGCCGTCAAAGCGGAGGACGCGAATCGCGTGCGCGTGATTTATCGCGCGACTTTGAACCTCCGGGCGACGTTTACTTTTTACATGGATCGCGTAACGGACAAAGGATTTCGGGACTCGGGAGGGGGGGCGTGTTGCGTGGCGTTGCGCCCACGAGGTTGCCCCCGTTGCCCCCTCCTCTCTCCCGCAACTCTTCCCGCGTCGAGCTCCGAGCGCGCTTCGAAAGAAATCTCGCGACGCACGGAGACTTATTGCGATACATTTCTTTCGTCGCTAAACAGGTGGATTTATTGATAAATTGGCTGCACGCTCGCGTACTAACGCGATCGGCTGATCGGATAAATGCATCGACGCGGCCTAGATTGCTCGCGATCGAAGGACACAGTCGATCGTGAGTCGTGCGATCGGCGCGTCAACGCGTCAAACGCGTCAAACGTCAAATCGTTCCGCGGGCGTTCGGAATGATTAATCGCGCGGATGTGGATCAGCGCAATATTTTTCCCTGTCAGCTTGAGTTTTAAATTTCCTCGGTTGAGTCGGTTGTCATGAGCATGCATGAGTAATAATACGACGCTTTGACGCATTAAATTCAGTCCGGAGCGACACTCATTAATCTAATAATAAAATAAAATAACCGAAAAGTTAATATGACATAGAAGTTAAGGTGATATAATAAGTAATTATAAATTAACATGAATTAATAATGGAACACCTTGTTTATTTTGTATTTTATTTTTACCTCTCGGTATTTTATTTTTTCATCAAAAGATCGTACATTTACGATAATTAATCGATACATACCATACGTGACGTTAAAAGAGACCGAGTTCATTAGATTGTAAACACCACCGACGTAAATCATTAATGTTTTAAGGCTTAAGGCATTCGGAGGAATGTTCGATACGATCCGTGCTTTGTACACAGGTCTAGTATTTTAAATTTTAATAAACTGGACTATCGATCCTAGACGTGAATTAGTAAATAAGCGTAGAAGCAAACTGTGCGAACCTAGATATAATGTGTTTGAAAATAGGTCACAAGAAATCTATCGCGTTTATTCTCTACCTCTTTCGTTATCGATGCAACGTGTTAGGAATATAACTCGCAAATATTAAAAAATAAAATTTCTTCATAATTATTTCAGCGTGATGCGGGAAAATTCCGGATTTTCCTTTCAACGGAGTCACGGAGAGGAGTATTGCGAGTTACGACGGAATAGCCGAGTGTATCGCGCATACTTTCGCGTGCTCTTTTTCAGAATGAACAAGAGGAAAACGTAACTTTCGTCACTTCACGGTTCGCAGATACGAGATACGAGCCCGCACGCCGCGCGTCAGCGTAACGGTGCAACGCCGTTTTGTGGGATAATAATCGCACGGGGGACTCTCGTAGGAACGGCAAGGCCGCCGGTCGCACAATCCGGCACTGATCTAGGCCATCCGTCCGTTAATACGACGTCGTTTAATCTGCAACGTTGCATAAAACGCCCGCTTTATCCTGCCTTAGCTGCGGTCGTGGGTGAACCCGGGCTGCGAGGAGCCGTGCCGCGAGCGAAAACGTGACGACGCTCTACCTGAGAGCCGATGGCCCGAACGACACGTTGCATTACCTGTGGGATTTCGTCGGCACCCCGTCCGTGCTGTTGGCGCTCACGCCGCCGTCCGCCTGGCTCAACATCACCTGGGATGATTATCTCGCCAGAAGGGAGAACTCGCTCAGCTTCTCGGAGAAGCCCGCCTACTCTTTCGGGATAATAATAAACAAGGTAACCTCCCGAAGGTCCTTTTAACGGCTAAGTCAATCGTGAGTTATTTGTTTAAGATTTGTTAAACGGACAGTCGACCAAATCTGACTTATTTTGTCGATGGGACAAATAAAACGTATCAAGAGGCGAATAGAATTAAGAAAATTATCTTTCGCTAAGTTTTGATCAAAATTACTAATTATGTTATCTTTCGAGATTCGTGTTAAATAAATTATCATATAGGCGAGTGCTCGATTTTAATTTTGCTGAGAGATGCACGAGTCGAATGTAACAAAAATGTAAAAATGCAACAACATAGATATAAGAATATAAAAATAGTGCGTTAAAAATGCTACAATATTTAAAATACATTACTCTGATTATCACTCTGATTTACTTCCACCAAACGTGGGCGTAAATCCGAGTGAGTGACACAAATCCTCTCGTCACATTCCCTTGCCCAGTGTGAAGGATACATCCGCGGTTTCTTAATTAAACCTTCGCACTCGACAATGTCTTCATTTCGTAGAGCCTCTTCAAGCCGAGTGTTCAAGCCTCTCTTCTCTCCCGAGATGATGAGAATGCGCACATATCTTCGTTAACAATTTCGCTACGTTCAAGCATATCTCAGCACAGCAAAATAATATTTTATGTAAATCTAATAATTTATATTCTTGAGTCATCAGAATAAATTTCTCCTTCAATAAACACTATGCAACATTCGCGGGATTAGTCCTTTGTAAAGCGCGTAATTGACGATTGACGGTTAGTTCGTCTTATTCGGTTGAATTAATGGTCACGTACAAAGCTATGGAATTGTCCGCGGCAATGGACAAACAGGTTTCCGCGCCACATATCGATCGACTGCATCTGACAGGAATTTCGGGCACGACACGTCAGTGTCGACGAGATTGCGGTTTAATTCAGTTAATTTTATTGCGCGCTAATGTGCAATTACGCGGGAGAAATTGCGATTTGTATTGATGTAGGTTTAATCGCGCAGCTGTACCGTCGGGCGACCCGATTTCGTCATCTGTTATGATTTCTCAGCGTTTGCATACCTACATCACGTTGAATAATATCAAGTATATTACGTGTTACAGATTATCGAATTCAACGACGTAAATGACACGGCACTGATTGATACTGCCGACGCCACTAATACGAACGTTTTACGTACCGAGTATTTCAACTGGCGGCGCGTGTCCCTATCGCAAAAGAGCGAATTCGTCTACCTGGATATGGAGGGTAACTCTTATCACGATACAGCTAAGAATATCAGCAGATACGGGAGTATAAAGCTTTCGGTAAAGTATTTTGCAGCATTGAAGAGAAAGTATCGGTAGTACGTAGCGACGCATGCGAAAATAATCTCAACGCGCTCGGTTAAGCGAGCACTAGCTTCATCTTGAGCCTGAACATCACTGAGCACACACACATATGTTATATATATCTGGCTTCTTTAGTCCCCCTGTTTGTACCTAACACGTTTTAAATCTCTCTCGTTCGCTTGTCAGCTCCGAGGATTCTGCACCATCGACCACTCGGATATGGTGCCGCACATGTTGCACACGGAAAATTCTACGCAAGTGGACATCATCCTCGACCACATTCAGACCAACCAAACCTTTTCCAACAGCAGATTCGCTATTGAATTGCTCGCGGTTGGCGGTGGCGATCCCGAGATACCGTTGTTCGTTGATCCGAAAAAGAGTCTGGACGACGAGCACACTCCGGGCATATTCGAGGTAACAATCACGGACATTTATTGCTTCCGGCAATCTCTCTGCGCTTTCATATTTTGATTGATAATATCATCTTAATCTTTCGTCTCATGGTTTTCTTTAGGTTGTTGAAGTTAGAACGCCTCCCTACAGAGAAGTGATGGATGCGTTAAACGCCGGCTCGTATTTACAATGGCGGCCGGTGTCGTACAATAGCGCATCGCGCGACGTAACCAGTTCCACGGAGACGATGCAATATCCACCGAAACAAGTGTTCAATCATACGAGCGCCATTAAAATTCGATGCTCTATTGTTACTATGGAGAAGCTGTGGACGATCTTCTACTGCAGAAGTTAGTAGTTTCTTTGGGCTCGAAAGGAGACGGTTTCTACAAGAGGACGAGCTATTTGACGTGGTGAGTCGTCAGTTACTTACCAAATCTTATTTTGAAAATTTCATGACGAATCATAGAATTTAATTCCCTAATCTCTTTAATTAACGAAATGTTACGTTTTGCAGGACTTTCATGATCGGATACGGCACACCACCCGAGGAGAGGTTCTCTTCTCTAGTCATTATGATTATTTCAATCGGCCTTGGCCTTCCTTTGCTCATTATGATCATCACCGGTCTGTATCTCTGCATTCGCAGAATGCCGAAACAGCATGGCAATGTTTATTTAAGTCGATGAGCTCGCGTCGCTCGTGTGCCATGTGGTTTCTTTTGTATGTCGCGTGTACGTTTAGGTGCATCGCAACTACACAACCTGTTGTTCTTCACAAAGAGATATTCCTATATTTATATATACACATATATATATATTTTTACACGAACAACTATTAGCTCGGATCTGATAGTGTGATAAGCGTGAGTGATAATTCGTTCTCTCGTAACGTATTTAACGCTTAGCGCTTAGCATGGTCCTCTAGTTCTGTTTTAATGTTTTATGAGGATATGTTGTTTGTTGACACTAAGTAAAAAAAAAAAAGCAATCACACTTTCTCTAAATATGTTATGAGAGAACGAGAACGAGTTAATTTGTGCAACGAATGATTGAACTTTTCTAGGCAATTTATAATTGAACGCTGATTGTATGCACGATTTAAATATACTCTACGATAAGTTGTACTACATTTTGTATAGTTTTCTTCATGATATTCGTTTCCTGTACTATGATGATATCTCTCGCTATATTTTCTGTGTATTCACATATTTTTATATTTTTCGCAATATATGAAAACTATGCATTTATCTTCATTCAGATCTTAATTTTGAATATTAATTCATCATCTATCCATTATTCTCTCACTCTTCTCATTAATCTTTTATTTTTATATTTGGAATACATGCTCCGTGTTTAAGCGTACATCTTAAATTTCACTTGTAAAATCGAGAATATACTTAAGGACGAAGCGATTTCGCTGTATTTCGAGTAGTTGGGAAAACTAATCGCGTACGAAAGAGAATTCGATGCGTCCGCGTCGGGCCAACGAAGATGCGCGGCGCGGTGATAAACCTCGCGAACGAGCTTACCGAAGCACGCGGGTATGGTCGTAGATGGTGCGGGTGAATGTTTTCAGGCAGTGGTAGTAAGAGTGGCGCGGTATGGTACCGCGTTTCCCTCCGTCTCGGAGCGGGAAAGGGTGGCGCGGGGCCACGTCCACGACACCGAGGTGGAGGGGTACGTTTTCATTGATCCACCCCGTGCTACGGAAGCGCACCACGCAAGCACTTACGAGCCCTGAACGGAGCATTGATCTCGCCCCGTGCCGTCTCGGTGCCCTCGGTGGTACCGTCGTTTCGCCACCCTTTGGGAAAGGCTCGCGTTCTCGCAAGGAAAGGAAAAAAGAGAGAAAAGAAAGAGGGTTGCTACCCGCACCCTCGCCGGCCCTCGCGACGGTTCCGTTCGCGGTGGTAGCGACCGGTGGTGGTCGCAAGTCGCAACGTCACCTCGGTCACCCGCCAGCCAGTTCGAATCGTCCTCGGGGGGGATTGTCGCGCCGTCGGTCTCGACTCTCGACGCGGGCTTGGAATCGCGGCTTTACAGGGCGCAAGGTGGTCGACGGAGTGGCGGGGGATTGGTAGCAGATCGCGAATGAGGTATAGCGGGCGTGGAGCGGGGTGCGGGTGCCCCGTGACTAGTTTCCGCGGAGTCCGCTGCGCGGAAGACTGGCGCGTGGCGATGCAGTAACGGTAACGGTTCGCGTCGACTCGACTGATCGCGACAGTCGGCACCGAGGAGAAGTCGCTTTCGCGGCACGAAGTACGCACAAGCGTAGAGGAAACCCGGGGTACGAAGTACCGCGCAAGAGAGTTCGAGGGGTGAACTCGTCGAGAGCGTCGAGGTCTCGGGCCTGGCGTTATCAGAGAGCGACCCTTCGTGCCGGCCGCGTTGCTCCGAGGGTGAGACGTCGAACGTCGGACACGCCGAGGAGGTGCAGGAACAACGCCAGCGGTGACGGTGCGAGGCAGAGGGTGAAGGAGGGTCGAAAGAGAGAGACGGAGAAAATAGAAGGGGAGGAAAAGTGGGCGAGAGTGAGCGGTGGTAGGTGGTAGTGGTGGTGGTGTGTGGTGGTGGTGTTGGTAGAGGTAACGAGGAGGACATAGCTTCGAGGAGAAGGAAACACGGCCATCGAGGGAGAGTTGAAAAGAGAGGATAAAAGAACGATCGTTCGTGTGCGCGGCGCGCGCGCGTGCGTTTCGGCCGCGTCCGATTTCGCGTGTGTTTGCGCGCGTGTGCTTGTCCGCGTGTCCGTGAGCGTATGCACGCGCGTGCGCGCGCGCGCA
>JASTWP010001296.1:0-79990 GCA_030770255.1 Temnothorax ravouxi
TACATTACGTACATTATTTTGCGAGTAATATTACCTTAGTGCATTTCTCATAAGCTAGACAGAGAATATTATGTAATGAAATATAATATAAAGTAATATAAATGTAGAAACATTACATATTACAAATAATTGCAAAAATATCAAATCGCTTAACTGCAAAAATATAGCAAAATTAAAATTTTTCTTATTTCTTCTTTAGAATACAAAACAAGATTTTAATTATTTAATTTCCAAAATTATTGTATAATTTTTCTATATTTTTTGCCACTTTTTCGTTTTAAGTCCTCCAGTTTTTTTTTAATTCCATCTTGTTTATCTTTAAGTTTCATGTTACGAAATTTAATACGAATAAATGTGCGTTGTTTCACAAAAGATGCAATCAGATCTATTGGTATTTGAGTATTATATTTCTTCACAATTTTGTCAACCAATCTTTGTGTTACTTTTTTTCCTGGTTTCAATATTCTATGTCGATGATACTTAATAAATTCTTTATTCAATAGATGAACATTATCCATCCAATTCATTTTCGAAGCCCATCTCTGTAACGTCGATATTGCGGGTAGCGGATATTTCAACGTATCTCGTAAATACAAGTATGCTCGTTTACTATAATACCGTAAAGTAAAGGCCTTAGATATTTCGTCATTTGTCCAAACAACTTTTTTTTTATTTTTAGAAATTATGTCAATTTGATTTTGTGTAAAAGCTTGTCTGACAGCATTCAATATTTGATGGTATTTATCTATACGTGAAGTAGCAGTATTTATCTCCTTCGTTAATTTGCTTTGTAATGTTTCGTTTTCACTTTTAAAATTTTGTATGATTTTGTCACATGTTTTTAATTGTGTTTCAACATCCAAAATTCGTTGCTGCAAATTATTGTCATTGTAATGATCGACATTAAAGTGTATGTCCGTTGGCACACTTGCATTTGTACATAGATAAAGAGCTGGATTATCTACTGAAGGCTTTGAAAATGAAGACGAAATTTCACTTAAATTCGAAACTGTGTCGTTCCTTTTCAGATGTATGTCCTTTTTAGATGTAGTTTCCGTAAATGGAACTGGAATCTCTGAAAAGTAGTAGAAAAATATATATGTACAAGATTATTACTTTCTAAGAATAACACAAATGTAAGAAGCATTTATAAAAATGGAGAATGGTATCTGGCAAATTTATCCATACAGAATAAAGAATATCAAATTTATCCATACAGTATAAAGAATATAAAAATATATACATTATTAAAATACCTGGATTTGAGAATAAATATGGATTTGAGGTCTGAATTTCATTCAAAGAAGCTGCATTGTTTTTATCCAGAGAAATGCCCTTCGTAAATGGAACTGGAATCGCTGGAAAATAATAGAAAAATATGTAAGAATATTTTCAAAGAGTAATATAAATGTAACGAGCATTTATAAAGTTAAAAATGCATAATCGCATCTGACAAGTTAATCCATACAAAAATAAAGAAAATCCAGAAATAATACTATTTTGAAATATCATATTACTTTAGCTTTCCAACAAAATACTGTGTAACACAGTTGTTCCGGAATGTGCGAGAAGCGTCGCGCCGCGGTAGTCCCTCTTCCCATCGAGCCGCATGGCTCATCGCCCCACGTGCGAATCTCCCTCCCACAGCGTCTGTAAAACAGCGGGAGTGAGGGAAGTCGATCTGTTCGGAGCTCTCGCAGGTCGAGTCGGCAAGTAACGACGGAACGATAAGGAGATAATTTTTGCCTATTTTCGTGTGGCGTTCCGAGCTCAATTTGAGCTAGTTAAACCTCGATATCTCTGAAACAGTACTCGAGTAAACTATTAGCAAGACAGTGCGGTGCATGCGAGTGCATGGTCGCAGGCTCCTAATAAAACTGCGGCTCCGATTCCGTCTCGCGAGTGTTCGTCTCGCGGAGCTCCATTAACCGACTCGTTGAGAGCGCGTGATGCATCGACCGATACCGACGATCTCCGGTGCATTGCGCGCCTCCGCTTGCACTCAACGCCTCTTCTGTCTCCAATCGGATCAACCTACCGCTCGCCTCAGCCTAACGTTATAATAAAATTTTATAAGTGGAACCATCAGCACGAAGTCGTTAATTCAACCGTCACCTTGCCTTGACGATCGAACCTTCTTACAAAGTTTAAACTCAGCGTCCGTGGTTTAAACACAAACATATTTTGGTCCTTCGAGCCGGATCGACGTCAAGGAGAACGGAACTTATCGACCTTCACGCTCCCGTCAGCTGTTGCTTATTCTCGAATCACCATGTCATCGTGTGACGAACTTCTCGCTCTACAAACTCAGCTCATGGGTCAAGTATCGAGAGCGCTGCCCAATTATAAAAAACTTGGGCAAGCGAAAATGACGCAAGCAGTGACTCGACAGCGACTCGCCGGTCTCAAAGAAACCTTCGCTAAATGTCAGGAGCTCGATGGCAAACTCGTTCTCTATGCCGACGATAAGCTAAAGGCTTCCAACTCCTACTTTCAAAACAATCTGTTCGTTAATTGCGAGGATGTCTACAACGAGGCAGCGGACTTCATGGCAGAGGTACTGGGTACGTTCGAACCACAGGCGCCCCATCACTCAACCATCAACGTAAGCAACCAGTCTGATACGTTCCGTCCGTCCTCTCATTTACCACGGATCAACTTACCAACGTTCGACGGCAGCTTCGACAAATGGGAAAGCTTTCGCGATCGCTTCACGTCCATGATTCGTAACGATATTACTCTGTCAAATGTCGACCGCATGCATTATCTTTGTTCGTGCGTGAAGGGCGATGCAAGTAACGTGTTATCTCATCTCGCGATCACCGATACCAATTTCGTGATCGCGTGGAATATTTTGCATTCGCGTTACGACAATAAGCGTCGTCTTATTACCGGGCATCTACAATCGTTGCTCCAGCTGCCGACGCTTGTCAACGAGACTTCCAATGACCTTCGTAACCTCCGCGATCAAACAAACGCCGCGATACAAGCCTTGAAGAACTTAGGGCGTCCGGTAGAACATTGGGATGACTTATTAGTATTTCTCGTAGCGCAAAAACTCGATAAACTATCGAGAAAAGCATGGGAACTAAAGCTCGGAGATACGGGAGAGTATCCGAAATACAAGGAACTTGATCAATTTCTCGAGTCGCGAGTTCGCGCGTTAGAGGCTATAGTTCCCGTGACCCCCAAGGTCGCAGAGTCTTCCAAGTCGAAAAATAAAGCGCTCGCATCACACTCGGCATCAACCGCGACTTTATCGTGTCCTCTGTGCAAAACAAGTCACTTGTTATACCAATGTTCTACCTTTCTAAACCAAACAACGGCTCAACGTGCCGATTTCATACGAAAGGTCAGGCGTTGCTTCAATTGTCTCAGCGCAAAGCATGCGGTAAAGGACTGTACGAGCTCCCGCGGTTGCAAGCAATGCAGTAAGCGACACCACACATTGTTGCATCTCGAGGCGCCTGCCAAACAAACTGAAACCGAACAAGCCGAGTCCGCAGTCACGGTAGCGTCAACCGAAAACGTCGATAGTGAAATCGCGTCACATACAGTCTCGAAAACGGTGTCGCCGAATTCGAACATTTTGCTTGCCACCGCGCGCGTCAGCGTGCATTCCTCGCAGGGCCGTACGATAACAATTCGCGCCCTCCTCGACCAAGGGTCTGCCGCCACCTTGATTACTGAGTCGATCGCACAACGCCTGAGATTACCGAAAATCTCACGCTCCGTCTGCGTCACTGGCATTGGCGATACTCAATCCATCATCCGCCACGCCGTGAACATTACTCTAACTCCAGCGTCGTTCGATGGACCCGCTTATTCGACAACCGCGCTTGTTATGAAATCGCTTACTCGGTATAAGCCGAGCCGCGTCCACTTCATGGGTGCATGGAAGCACCTATCCGGACTCAAGCTTGCCGATAGCGAACCCATGAATCTCGACCCGATCAATCTAATCATCGGTGCCGATTTATTCGGTCTATTAATCTTGGAAGGAGTTCGGAAAGGTGCCGAAAATGAGCCGATTGCTCAGAATACCACGCTCGGGTGGATACTCTCCGGTCCCATGAATTCCCCTCCTTCCTCTCCTCGTGAATCCGTGCAAATACATCACGGAGCCGTATTCGACGACCTCCAATCTGACCTTCGTCGCTTTTGGGAGGTCGAAGAAATTCCCCGCACGACGCACATGACCCCCGAGGAACTCCAATGTGAAACGCATTTCGCAACCACGCATACTCGCACGCCTGAAGGACGGTATGTTGTCAGGCTCCCGTTCAAGCGCGGCCCTCCTCAGTTAGGCGAATCCCGTTTTGCCGCCCTTTTGAGTCTCAAACGATTAGAGCAACGGCTTGAACGTGAACCGAACAAGGCTTCCGAATATCGCGAATTTCTTGACGAATACCTTAGGCTCGGCCACATGGCCAAGATTTCCCCGGAAGATCCCGTCGTCGACGTCACGAAACGATACTACATTCCGCATCACGCCGTAGTAAAAAATACCAGCGAAACCACGCGTCTCCGCGTGGTCTTTAACGCCTCCGCGCGAACAACAAATGGCACATCCCTAAACAATCACCTCCTGATCGGTCCAAAACTCCAGCGTGATCTCGTCATCGTGATCCTACGTTGGAGGCAGTACCGCTATGTTTTCACCGCGGATATAGCGAAAATGTATCGGCAAATCCTGGTAGACCCTCGCGACACAGATTATCAGCGCATTCTATGGCGCCGGTCCCCTTCGGACCCCGTCGAAGAGTATAGGATGCTCACAGTCACGTACGGATGTGCCTACGCGCCCTTTACGGCCATTCGGTCTATCGAGCAGCTCGCAGCCGACGAGGGATCGCAATTTCCGCTCGCGGTGCCCGTCCTCCTTGAAGAAACGTACGTCGATGACTGTGTGTTCGGCGCCGACGACAAAGTTCTCGCGCGTCAAACTCGGGATCAAGTCACTGCGCTCTTAGACAAAGGTTGTTTTCACCTCCGAAAATGGGCGAGCAATTGTCCAGATCTCATCGCTGACCTTGATCCCTCCGATCACGGCCTCGCGAGCACCAAAGTCCTCCAGAACGATGAACACCTAAAAATTCTCGGCATCGCCTGGAATCTGAATCATGATGTGTTCCAATTTCACGTAACTACCCAAAATCCAGGAACAACAAAACGCGCCATTCTTTCAACAATCGCGAAACTGTTCGATCCTCTCGGTTGGGCAGCTCCGGTTATAATAACCGCCAAAATGTTTATGCAGCAGCTCTGGCTCTTAAAACTAAACTGGGACGACGAGATTCCGGACAATCAGCTCCTCCCATGGGTATCGTACCATTCAAAACTTCCGTGCTTGAATCAAGTTAGCATTCCACGCTGGACGCAGCAGGGCGCCGACACCTTGCATCGCGCCTTACACGGGTTTTCCGATGCATCTACCAGAGCATACGCCGCCGCCGTATATCTTCGAACAGTGCATATAGACGGCTCAGTAACTGTCTCGCTCCTCCTCGCGAAATCCAAGGTCGCGCCTCTAAAAACACTCACTGTCCCTCGGCTAGAATTGCTCGCCGCGCATCTCCTCGCACGTACTATACATTTCGTCCGCTCAATTCTCCAAATTCCAACGGTCGACTGCCATTGTTGGACAGACTCCGAAATAACGCGCGCTTGGCTACGTAAACCTCCTTCACATTGGAAAACATTTGTCGCCAATCGGGTCTCCGCAATCCAGACATTAATCCCCGAAGTAGCGTGGCATCACGTGCTCACCCACGACAATCCAGCCGACTGCGCGTCGCGCGGTCTCGCCCCCGATGAGATTCAGCTACATCCACTGTGGTGGACCGGCCCCTCGTGGCTGAAAAACCACCCGGAATTGTGGCCCGCTCACGATCACTCAGAAGATCGCGAGTCCGAGGACAGTATCCCCGAGGCACGACCTCAGAAGGTCGTCTGCGTTCTGAGCCCCTCGGAACCATGGGATCTCGCGTCGCGGTTCTCGTCGTGGCCGAAACTCTTACGCGTCACCGCCTTCGTGATTCGATTCGTGCGACAGTCACGCAGGAGCCCCCAGCCTCGCGACTCAGCGGGCACACGCGATATTCGCCTCCCCATCCTCCACGTCGACGAAATTCACGACGCAAAAATTTACTGGCTGCGAACCATGCAACACGATACATTTAGCGACGAAATCTCGAACCTACAAAACAACACCGCGCTGCCGAAGGCCAGCCCGCTCCGACCCTTACATCCGTATATCGATTCTGACGGTCTCCTCCGCGTAGGTGGCCGGTTACAAAAGTCTCTCCTCCCAGAAGTGATGAAACATCCTATAGTCCTCCGATCACATCCGCTTCTGTCACTCATTATCGAGCACCATCACCTCCGAACTCTGCACGGGGGGTCCCAACTCACTCTCGCGTCACTACGCACGGAATTCTGGATTTTGCGCGCCCGCGCTACGGTTCGATTCATTCTACACAAGTGTGTCCGATGCGCCCGCGAAACGGCGAAAGTGTCAAACGAGCTGATGGGTGAACTACCGGACATGCGAGTCAGTCGAGTCTCCCGCGCATTCATCCACACGGGTGTCGACTACGCGGGCCCCATCGCAACACGGACCGCACCTGGTCGCGGTCATAAATCCCATAAGGCATACATTGCGCTGTTTATATGCTTGACGACTAAGGCCATACATCTCGAACTTGTCAGCGACTACACAGCAGCCACGTTCACCGCAGCATATCATCGATTTGTATCGCGTCGCGCCATACCTAAGCACATGTATTCCGACAACGGAACGACGTTCCACGGCGCCGATCGAGAATTATCCGCTGCCTTTCACCAAGCCGTTCGCGAACCCAACTTCCTTAATCGCTCCGCTAGCGAACAAACGACCTGGCATTTTCTGCCGCCGGCCGCGCCGCATTTCGGTGGTCTCTGGGAGGCCGGCGTCAAAAGTGTTAAGCACCATCTAAAGCGCTGCATCGGAACGCATACACTTACGTATGAGGACATAACCACGATTCTCTGCCGCATTGAGGCATGCTTAAATTCGCGACCTCTCGCCGCCGTATCCGAAAATCTCGACGACTATCAAGCGTTGACCCCCGGTCATTTTTTAGTAGGAGCTTCACTTGTAGCTGTGCCCGAGCCTAGCGTGCTCGACCTAAACGAAAACAGACTGTCCAGGTGGCAGCTCGCTCAACAAATCACCGAAGGTTTTTGGAAGTCTTGGTCGCACGATTACTTGCATACCCTTCAGCAAAGGCCGAAGTGGCGCACCGTCCAGCAATTGGCCCGACAAGGTCAAATCGTACTAATACGCAACCCGCTTGCACCGCCGAGCCAATGGGAACTCGGACGCATAATCATGTGTCATCCGGGCGAAGACGGCTTAACGCGAGTCGTCACCGTAAAGACGAGTCGGTCCGAATACAAACGCCCTATAAATAAACTGTGCTTTCTCCCAGTGGACATCAACAACCAACAACCCATTAATTCCGCCATGGCGGGCGGCACCACTCATTAATTGATACTGTATCTTGTCTTACCCCTCGGGGTCATCTATTGTAAAAACTATTAATATCGAATGTAATCATTCGAGGCGGGCGGTATGTTCCGGAATGTGCGAGAAGCGTCGCGCCGCGGTAGTCCCTCTTCCCATCGAGCCGCATGGCTCATCGCCCCACGTGCGAATCTCCCTCCCACAGCGTCTGTAAAACAGCGGGAGTGAGGGAAGTCGATCTGTTCGGAGCTCTCGCAGGTCGAGTCGGCAAGTAACGACGGAACGATAAGGAGATAATTTTTGCCTATTTTCGTGTGGCGTTCCGAGCTCAATTTGAGCTAGTTAAACCTCGATATCTCTGAAACAGTACTCGAGTAAACTATTAGCAAGACAGTGCGGTGCATGCGAGTGCATGGTCGCAGGCTCCTAATAAAACTGCGGCTCCGATTCCGTCTCGCGAGTGTTCGTCTCGCGGAGCTCCATTAACCGACTCGTTGAGAGCGCGTGATGCGTCGACCGATACCGACGATCTCCGGTGCATTGCGCGCCTCCGCTTGCACTCAACGCCTCTTCTGTCTCCAATCGGATCAACCTACCGCTCGCCTCAGCCTAACGTTATAATAAAATTTTATAAGTGGAACCATCAGCACGAAGTCGTTAATTCAACCGTCACCTTGCCTTGACGATCGAACCTTCTTACAAGGTTTAAACTCAGCGTCCGTGGTTTAAACACAAACAACAGTGTTCACTAGTGTCAGAACATCAATGTATGTGTTTCACTCACACTAATCGATACTGTGTTACACAGTGTTTTACTGAAAAGTATTAATTGTTAAAACTTTATCGGGTTATGAACTGACCTGTTGGCTTTAACTTTCGTTTCAATGGAATATTTAATAATTCTGCCTTCAAATCCATTGTTTCATAGTCTTCAGACTTGAAGTGTTCAGAACACACATAACCTGTCCGCGGATTCCAATTTTCATCTCGACCGCACATTTTAATCCACAATTTTCTCCTTTTCTCATCTTTGGGGAAAGAATGATATTTTATGCCTGAACTTGTTTTTTGACTGTACGAACAATTTGTACAGCCAGCTATGCTGCATTTATTCCCCGGCATATTTGTAAGTTTTTTTTTTCTAGAAATAAATGTAAATATATTAAATATAAATTAAATTATATTACACTTTCATAAGGGTTTAAAACAATATTTTTCTACATAAATTATGCTTACCTTTGATAATTTCAATGTTTAAGTCAGAGCTGCGTTTCAATAATATGTGTATAATAAACGTGACCAGATAATACTCGTCGCACGTCGCACACTTCTTTGTCAGTGGTTTTCATTGAAAAACTGACAAAGAAACTTTTAGGGAGCCGCCAATTGAGAGCACCGGTATTGATGTGACGTCACTACCCCCTACGTCTTGCCGCGACCTCCCTTGCCTAAAAACTCGGCGGTGAGGTAACCTGTCTAGTTTACAGACCTTGCAACATACATACGTTACATACATACGTTATACGTACAACATACATATAATACGTTACGTTATACTACAGACATACATACGTACAACATACATACGTACAACATACATACGTTATACCATACATACGTTACATACATACGTTACATACATACGTTATACGTACAACATACATACGTTATACCATACATACGTTACATACATACGTTATACGTTATACGATATACTATTACATACAATACATACGTTACAAAGGTATTCGATAATGTCCCAATGGCAACGTATCGGTCGAATCGAGTATAATGTATCGCTTGTCGTCGTACGGACTCAGAGCGATTTTTGTTTCGGACACGGTGTACACCTTGTGTAGTTCGGACCTTATGCAAGCCTGCTGTCGCGTCATTTCAATTTCGTCTCGGAGACACCGCGTGTAATCGTCGAACGTTATCGACCTGGCTACGACGTTACTTTTAACACCTTTAGCCTTTTTCGTATCTTTCTTACCGTCGACTCGCAAAGCGTACATCTTCGCTCTGAGTCCGACGAATTCGGTCATGATCGCACCGTTGTTTTCGTCTTTCATCAAGCCCGGCACCTTCTTGTTCTCGAGCGTTATAAAGTACGCGTTGTCGATCGCGTAATCGCTCGTGTCGAATTTAGCGATGTTGCATTTCATGTCCCTGTACACATCCTCGCACTTTACGTGATATATCAGACTATCCGTATCGGTGTACATAATTCTACACATGTCTTCATACAGGGGAGACATGTATTTGTAATGAAATTCGTACAAACAAAATTTTGATATGTCGAGAATGCACATGCCGACGTAAATAGGTTTGTCAAATTTAACCTCAAGTTTTCGCAGTTCAATGGCTATCAGATTTTTTGAAAAAATGCTCCTGCTGTGAAAATTTGGTTTCGAGATCAGTGCCTCCGCGCCGTATCTACCGTTCCACTTTGTTAATAATTTTACATTAACGTGGTTCCGTACATTCTCCATAGTTTTCCCGAATACCGCGTTGTTCAGCAATTTATATAAATTTTTCTCAAACTCATTTTTGGCCAGTGTTCTAATTTTGTATTAAGTTTGATGTAATCGCGGAGCCATGGAGATTGAGCGAATTGCAATACGCGATGAGATTTTGTGACGCGAAAGCCGTGGCGCGTGCATTGCTGTAGGTTGCGGTAATGTATGACATAACGCTTTTTATCGTATAATGTTGCGAGAAATTTTTCCTGCCGTTTGCCTGGCGGTTTATCGCGCGTCGGACAGAACGGTAGGTCGTCATGCGCATCGTGTTTATACTGCGGATACTCTAGGTCGACTTCGAGAATGTAACCCTTGGGCGAATCCAAAACGATCGCGCTAAACTCGAAATTCGAGACGTCTTTGACCCATCGAAAATCTGCATAGGGCAAGGGTTGACACATCGCCCAGCCGTACAAGTTGTTTACATCGAAATACATCAGGAATGACAACGGATTCGACCGATCGTAAGATTGCATGTACCTGTTATTGGCTTGCGCATATCTGTTTGAACATTGACTCAAACTGCCGCGTATACCACGTTCGATAAACATGACTGTTCCACCCGACACGTTTCGAATGGAGGAGTTACGTAGGGGCAAAGAAAACTCGTGGATGGCTTGATCTTCGCCTTTACTGATATAATTTAATCTATACAAAACTGTTCGTGCTAGTCGAATCGTGACTGTTACACTCGATGCACTTAACGCCGCTGGTAAAGTTGCGCGCTGTCGGTATAGCACCGCGCGATATTTGAATCGCAACACCATGAGCCAGAGCTAGCTCTAACATGCCGCCCGCCTTGAAAGACTGGGCTTTCAAAAGGAACATAGATATAGAAAATGAGGAAACAATGCTCCTGGGAATGAAATACAATGGATAAACCTCGTGACTTAAAGTAACGCAACTAACTGTAGGTGAGTAGGATTATGTGAACTTAATATCGTAACTTAAAATTAGGCCTCAATGGGCAACAAACATATTTTGGACAAAGCGCGCTTCGTGACTCCTTTAGAAGTCTTTACACTAACGACTCGCGTTATTCCATCATTACCGGAGTGGCATTCCACTATCCTCCCTAACGCCCAACGCATGGACGGCGTTTGCTCGTCGCGCAATATAATCATCGCCCCAATCTCAATCTTCGACGCGCGATCCTCGCGATTCCACTTAAACCTTTGCTGCAGATTCGATAGATATTCATTCGACCATCTAGTCCAAAAATGTTGAGTCAATTTTGCAACGTATTGAAAACGAGTAAGCCGATTGGATGGCACCTCCGACCAATTTGGTTCCGGAATGCTTGTAAGGGCCTCACCGATTAAGAAATGACCAGGGGTCAATGCAGTAAGATCGGTGGGGTCATTAGAGATGGGAGTTAATGGTCGGGAGTTGAGAACTGCCTCAACCTGAGTGCACACGGTGTACATCTCTTCGAAAGTTAATAATGCCTCGCTTAAAATTCTACGCAAATGCGTTTTGACCGATTTAATCCCGGCCTCCCATAGTCCACCCATGTGAGGGGAATACGGCGGAATAAAATGCCATTGTATGGCTTGTTCGGAACAGTACTGATCGATCGTCGATAGATGAGATTGTTGCGACACCAAATCGTACAACGCACGCAATTCATGATTCGCACCCTTAAAGTTGCTACCATTGTCCGAGTAAATGTTCGCACACTTTCCCCGCCGACCTATGAACCGCTTTAGAGCATTGAGAAAGGCGTGGGTGCTCAAATCGGAGACTAGCTCTAAATGTATGGCCCGCGTGCTCATACAAACGAATAAACATAAATACGCTTTACATGTTTTATTGCGACTAAGTTTAATGCTAAATGGGCCTCCGTAATCTATCCCGACGTTGAAGAACGCACGCTTGAGAGTTACGCGACTCTCTGGCAAATCCCCCATGACATGCCGCGCGGAGACGGGTCGCGATCGAAAGCAAACGATGCATTTATAGAGAACCTTACGAACGGCAGATCTGGCCGATATAATCCAAAAGGACTCCTGCAAAATCGCTAACAACGTTTGCGCACCGGCATGCAACGATCTATAATGAGCATCGCGAATGATGAGAGTAGTAACGGGATGATTGGACGGTAAAATGACGGGGTATCGACGTGAATAGGATACTGGGGCGTTACGCAGGCGTCCACCAACTCGAATAAGACCCTCGCTATCCAAGAAGGGGTGCAGGGTAATGAGAGTGCTATCGTGACTGACTCTCTGCTTAGTCTGGAGATTGCGCACTTCTTGACTAAAATGCTCCGCTTGTACCATACGGAGGATGGCTGTCATTGCTCGGTCGAGCTCAAGCACCGTCAGCGGCCTGATGCGCTGAGCCGGCGAAGGTTCGGGACGCTCCTTCCATCGCAAACAATAGCCAATGACGCGTTTCAGCTTTGAAAATGACGAAAATTTCTCGAGGAAACTATTCGCTGCGCTGACTTGTGTAACTAACACGGTAGATTTCTTGGTTTCGGGGACCTCACCGCTTAGTTGCGGAGCAGGCATGTTAATGTGCTCCTCGGGATCCTGTAGCCATTGGGGTCCGTGCCACCAAAGGCGCAAGTCTTTCAACTGACTAGGTCTGATTCCGCGCGAAATTACATCGGCGGGGTTGTCCTCGGATCTGACGTGTCGCCATTGGTCCTGTGAAGTTACTTGATGAATCTCGGTTAGACGATTCGCCACAAATGCCTTCCTGATGTGAGGCTCGCCATGAATCCATACCAAAACTATGGTCGAATCACACCAATAATATCGGTCAGGAAGCGGTATCGTAAGCGCTTGAGACGATGAATCCGTTAATTTCGCGAGTAAAAGTGCAGCCAGTAATTCGAGACGAGCAATGCATAACGTTTTTAGTGGGGCAACTTTAGACTTCGCACAAAGCAATCGAATAGTAACCTTTCCCTTGGCATCCACTGAGCGTAGATATATACACGCTCCATACGCGCTCTCCGAAGCATCCGAGAAACCGTGGAGCTCTATGCGAACCGGATCCTTGCAGAGGATTACTCGAGGTATGGAGATGTCATTAATGGCGATTAACTCCTGGACGTACGTGGTCCATTCCGTGTGCAGGTCGATTGGCAACGATTCGTCCCATTCCAGATTGAGCTGCCACAACTTTTGTAGTAGAATCTTAGCCCTGATGATAGCTGGACCGACAAGCCCCAGGGGATCGAATATTTGGGATACGGTCGACAGCACTATGCGTTTTGTCACGCGAGAATTCGTGTTGTGAGCGGTAACACGATATTGGAACGTGTCTTTGCTTGGCGTCCATCCTAGGCCGAGAGTTTTGGCCTCCTGGCCTTCTTCAGCAATCATCGCAAAATCTTCAGCGCCTTCCTCAACCAAAGTTGGCTCGTTTGATTTCCATTTTGATAATTCGAAACACGCGGCTCTCAATACCAATATGAGCTCCTCCTTGAGCGCTCGCAGCTCATCGAGATCATCGCGACCGGTCAACAGATCGTCAACGTAGAAATCTCGAATGATGATTTGGCTGGCAGCCGGGTAAGATTGGCGTGCGTTGTGGGCGGCTTGTTGTAACGATCGTATGGCCAGAAACGCAGCTGCGGCGTTGCCATATGTTACCGTCCAAAGTAGATGATCCAGAATGGGCCCGTCGACGCTAGGCCTCCACAAAATGCGTTGTAGATGTCTTTGTTCCTCCTGAAGGTTTACTTGGCGATACATCTTGATAATATCAGCAGTTATAACGTACAGGTGCTGTCGAAAACGCAACACGATTGCGAATAACGTTTGCTGAATAGTAGGACCCACTCGCACGATGTCGTTCAATGATTTCCCTGAGGCAGTCCTCGCCGAAGCATTGAATACCACGCGAAGTTTACCCCCTTCGTGGGCAACGACCGGATGATGCGGAATGTAATACACAGCTGCAGGCTCCTCTGCATCCGTATTGATTACAGACATATGATTGAGCTCGGCGTATTCGCTCATAAACTTCACGTAGTCCTCTCGAAGTTTCGCGTTCTTCTGCAGCCTTCGTTCCAGCTTGTGAAATAGCTTCAAGGCATAGCTGCGTGATTCTCCTAATTCACTGGGATCGCCTTGGAAAGGAAGGCTCACGGTGAAACGACCGGCATCGTCCTGCCAATGAGTCTCCATGAAATGACGTTCGCAAGCTTCGTCGTTGCTTGATATAGCGGTTTTATGATCCACCTCCTCGATCTTCCAGAACTTCTCAATTTGATTGCAAAGCTTAGCCTCCGATGAAAAGCAACAAATAGACGACCTTGGTGGATCGCCAGACACAACGTCGCCCGACACAATCCATCCCAGGTGCGTTTTTTGTAGAATCGGTTGGGATTTGCGAAGCTTGATTTGCCCGATGCATAAAAGCTCCCAAAACACGCTCGCGCCTAATAAAGCATCGACTCTATCGAGAACGTAGAATTTCTTGTCGGCGAGCTTGATATTCGGGGGAATACGCAACTGATCTACATCAATCCTTGAGAGAGGCAATCGCTCGATTATTTGCTTTACTATTAGGAATTGAATCTGGGCGCGATACGCGGTGTGTCGAGACCGAATCATCGTGGACGCACATTCCGTGAGATTAATAGATGAGGCTAGCCCTCCTACTGAACAATTATATCTGTGTGTTGTAAGTCGCAGTAGATCACAACATTCTTTCGTTAGAAAGTTGGATTGCGATGCCGAATCTAGCAATACCCGACATTCATGCGCGTTGCCGAAAGCATCGTGAATCCATACGCGGGCCGTAGCACTCTAGATTGCACCGGAAAACTGACGCTATTACAATTAATGCTCGAATCAGGTTGCCCTGAGTTTCCAGCGCTAACGCTACTTGCATTCGCGACTTCCGAACTCGACACCGCGTGTCCGCTCGGATGTAACAATGTGTTGTGCTTGGCGCGGCAATGCTTACATGTGGACGACTGGCAATCTTGCGCGAAATGATTCGGACGCAAACAATTACGACAGAGTTTTCTCTCATTTACCGCGGATAGTCTCTGAGGAACTGCTAAGCCCTTGAACTTATTGCAAGCGTACATTGAGTGAGATTCCTCGTCGCAAAAGGCACATTTCCGCATTGATCGACTTTCCTTGCTCGTGCTCGCGAAGGCGGTTGAACCGTCAACCTTCTTTTGCTGCGACACCGCCTTGTGCCCTTGCGATTTTCCCGAAACTGACTTGCTGGTTTCAGGCTCGATTATGGAGCATCTCTCCTCGAGAAACTCAGTCAAGCTGGCAACCGTGATATCTTCCTTATCCTTTATGTGGGATCTCCACTCGCGCCGAGTGTCGGAATCGAACTTCGCGATCATTAAGTGATTAATAATTGCATCCCAGGTATTCGCCCGGAGTGACTCTAATGCACGAATATGACGAAGAATACCGTCGAGAGTTTGCCTCAGCTGGATTCCAGATTCTTTCTGCATGACCGGAATATCCAGCAATAATTGTAAATGCCGGTTGGCGATAGCGCGCTTATCTTCAAATCTTTTCGTTAGGAGATTCCAAGCAATCTGGTAATTTTCTGCGGACGATTCTAAAGACTGAATAACTTCGGCGGCTCGGTCCTTCAGAGATGATTTGAGATAATACATACGCTGAATATTCGTTAAATCGTGATTAACATCTATGAGCCCGTGGAAGCTGTCTCGAAATTCTAACCACTTTTCCGGATTTCCGTCGAACTCCGGAAGATTCATAATTGGCAGCTTGACCTTGATACCGTGATTGGGATTGCCATTGTCAGCATGCTCGCGATTTGCAACTGCAGAGCGTGCTAATGCATTTACGAGGGCACGAGCACGACCAAGAAGGAGACAGTATCGATCCTCGATGACAGGACGCTCCGCATCATCCTCATCTAACGCTTCGATTTGCGATTGTACCCTATCAAACTGAGCCCATGAATTTTGAACAAACTCGATTTTAGCCTTTAAAGCCTCTATCGGCTCGCCACTTTCGCGAAACCCGGTTATAAACGCTTCAAAATGTGTGAGACGCGATTTGCATGTTCCGCGCTGACGCCTTAACGTCTCCAAACCTTCAGCCATCCTGAATGCGCAAAGGCCTCGAAGATCTCGAAGTTCGCCGTAGAAACTCGGCAACGATGAACAAAATGGCTACGCTGCTTTCTCTGCTCTCGTCGCGCGTGGCTCTCGGATTCTCTAAGCAGACAAAAGCGAGATAACCCTACTTTCCAATAAATTGCGTAAACTAAAACTATACCACCTCAGCTTTCGTCGTAAATGCGCGAGTACAGTCCGTGGCCGGCGCCACAAAGGGAATCTTCTTCTTCCGCAATGGATGCACGCCTTCCACGTGTGCAAGCTAGCCGGGATCGTTTCGACCGACTCTCGGGCGTATGAGCTCGTACTGCCGTACCCGTATCCGGATAACTATCTGGCTCGAAGGACCAAAATGTTCCACCCGACACGTTTCGAATGGAGGAGTTACGTAGGGGCAAAGAAAACTCGTGGATGGCTTGATCTTCGCCTTTACTGATATAATTTAATCTATACAAAACTGTTCGTGCTAGTCGAATCGTGACTGTTACACTCGATGCACTTAACCGTTCTGACTGCGCCCTCGGGGAGGGGGGTTACAGCTACGCGCTCTCGGAGCGTCTTACGGGTGCGCGCTCGCCACGCGCCGCTGGTAAAGTTGCGCGCTGTCGGTATAGCACCGCGCGATATTTGAATCGCAACACCATGAGCCAGAGCTAACCCTAACAATGACCATGTCAATGTCTGTGAGCAGTTCGAAATTGATACGCGTATGTTTCAACATAGCGTCCCACGTGAAATCCGGTAGAGTGTAATAATACGCCGGATCAAGTCCGTAACTCGCGACGCAGCTATCGGGAAAATTTTCAAAGATATCGGCCAATAGCAAGACATCAGTTTTGAGGTAGAGATCGCTGTATTCGCCCAAGGTTCGAACGGAGAACCGCTGCCAGACGTTTGCGGCGTGCTCGTAATTGCTTTCGGATACGGTGTCACTGGTCAAAGAACTGTAAAACGAGTCGCGCGGTGGTAAACACGTATCCTCCAACTTTTCGACGCAGTCAATGTACTCATATGGAAATATGCCTTTTCGCGTCAGCAAATCAAAATCTTCGTCGAATAATTCACAAAATTCACGTTGTAATATTTTTAACTTATCCTTATCGAGGAAAGATGTTAATTTTTCGAGACTCGTGCTCAGAAACTTGTACGAGTCAATGAATCTTAATTTGATGCAATTTCTTTTGTCTTTATCTTCAGTGCTTTTAACGTTCTTTGTAAATGAAATGTATTTTTCCTTGGTAATTGGAAGCAAGTCTACACGTCCTTCGTACGCGGTAGCTATTTCCGTGATAATAAAATGAGAATCATAACCTGATAAATTATGAAAAACTATGGGAATGCAATGCGAATCTTTATAATTTAAGTTATTAGAATGCGCGGGACCTCGATAATTGCCGGTCAAGTGACAGTGATCGCGTACTCGCACGTCGTCTGGCTTGAACGGTTTTTCGCATATGTGACAGTGCGTTGCGCTGTTAAATTTTTTCCACTCGTCTCGCGTGAAATCCGCCATGTGTGCATTAGACAAAATGGTCTTTACGTTGTGAGCTAAACGTCTTAGCTCCTCGGCGAACCACGCGACGCAATCCTTATCGCGACGAAACCGATACATTGATAACGAGTCGTCGTACGAGCAACGCACGTAGTACCCTATGCTAAATACCTGATGATGTTGAGATTTGAACGTGGACGTTGTTGGATCCGCATCCGTCTTCTCGAGGGTACATTCCAGGTCGGCGTATACGACATATGGAAGTCGTTCCTTCCTGCTGTGATTCTTGAAACTAAGCCACTTGTCGTCCTCGCTCGGTAGTCGGATGGCACAGTTGTTTATCTCTCGGCAGTTCACCGTGGGCTTCCAATTTCTCGCTCGAATGCAAATAATGTAAACATCTGCAAAAAAAACACAATTTTTGTAAATTATTAAATACAAAATAAAATTTTATAATTTTATTAAAAGGAGTATAAGTACTCACCGATCGCAAAAGTATTTCCGACCATCGTGCCTACTCAATTGCGTGCTAACGAGACGCAATAGATTTCTTATCCATGAGAAATGTCCCACGTTGCCGTCTCGCGGGTCCTGCACGTACAGCAGATTTACGTGCTTTTCTCTCTTCCGGTCGGTGAGCCGTATTGGGAGAACGGTTGGCGTCTTCTCTCCCTCGATGGTATACACATTGATGGATATATCGTTGCGTTGTTCGAACTTTTTAATCTGTTTCAACGTCATTGGAAACTCAATGTCTTGTAAATTTAATATTCTTGTATAATGAGGGTACGAGGATTCCCGATATGTATGGTCCTAGGCAGGATACAGCGCGGCAACCACTGACCACGCGAAGCACGCATTGTCCATAGACTGCACGTTGATTACCGCTTTTTTCAATTTAATTTCTTGCGGTAAATTGAGGTAACATCCCGCGCGCAAAGGATTGTACTTGTTTACGTTCACTGTCAAATTAAGTATACGCGACAACGCCCACCCGCTATCGAGTTCCTGAAACTCTTCGAGACGCGATAAAGTAGGCTCGATAATGTGTTGTTCGTACCACTCGCGCAGATCAGACCGATCGGACGAACGAAAGAGTTCACAGTTTCCCGTGCTGACACTTTTATTCCCACGTTTGTCACCCGTCACAAACTCGCCGTTGAACACAGTGTTTATCTTTACATTTGCGTGTCTTTGTATAACGTTTTGCACATGATCGAGCACGATGTCTCTAGCATCTTCGAGTAATTGTCGCGGTTCGATGTAATTGGTATTTATCACTGCACCGGTCAATACACGGCTTCCGAACGCGGCATCAATCTCTCGCCACACGAGTCTTTCCGCGTTTTCGTTACCGCTACTACTACCCGCCGCGTACTCACCACCGATATGTACGAACCGTCTCTGTAATAGAATCTTCGCACCTTCGAGTCGCGCGATTCTTGCCACTAAAGATTGTCTGTTTCCGACAGTATGAGAGTCGTCTGATGAGAGCCGCGGACGTTTGGAACGACAGTCTTCTTTGCACCGCTCAATAAATTCCTCGCATCGCTGTTCCCATGCAAGATATTCGCCCAAGGAAGCGATTTGGTTGGATCGTTCCGCCAGGTCGCGTTCCGTTTCATCGGGATGTTCCATGTTTTTTAATATTGTCTTTTTCACAATATTTTTTACATCACATCACATTCTTCGATGGAGCACTTGCACGTGACTCGATCACACGCCGGACAATATCGTGTGCAATATTGAATGGCATAGTGCGCTTCCATAAAATGATATGAACTGAAGCGCAGGGGGCATCAAAGTACCAATTTTCAATATCATCATGAAAACGTTCCCCGGTTCTTTCAAACATCAATGTATAATTGGCATCATCGATCCGATCTTGAAGGTACATATACATTCGTTTCGAATTGTTCATCACCAATAATTCAACGTACTTTCCAATACCTGTATGAATCTTAATGTACATTGCTTCACAACCACCATCCTCGATCTTTCAAAAAATTTCAATCGCCCAATAGTGATACTTCCAATAGTCCGCTTTAACGTAATATTCGCTAAAGCTGGCAAATCTAGTTGCTTCAGCATCGCAATCGTCATACAGCTGTCGATACACTTTTCGTTTCACGTTAAAGTCCCAGTCATAAGAATGCTCGGTATCGATATCGATTTTTTGTCTGGCGTTGACTGGTCCTGCGTATGCCGAGTTCGCGTTCGCGAAGAAACTGCACCGGTGATATTCGTCGCACATCCCTCAATCTTTCGTCGATTCCTCGTCTGACAATGCGTTTACTGGTCCCGCGTATGCTGAGTTCGCGATCGCGAAGAAACTCCACCTGTGATATTCGTTGCACATCACTCAATCGTTCGTCATTCTCCAAACTCTTCAAAACATCGGCGATTCCGTTTATTGCATAGTGATCATAGCCTAAATGGGTTATATACTCGTTAAGATCACTTGCGTTTTTTTCAATTATCCACACCATGTTGCACACGTTATACATATAATGTCCTACTCGCGATAATGTTTTTTATCACTTCATACAAGTCGGGCACATGTCGCATGGATATATTTGGGACAATAGAGTATTACGACAATTTGCACATAATTTAACGTTCATTATCTCGTACGGTTCGGTTACATGCTTTCGTTCTTTACTTATGTGCTCACCTGTGTCTGGTGAAGTAAGCATACACGAATAACACAGTTTATCTGAACCGTATATGTAATAAAAATAAATTGCGCAACACTTCGTACGTCCATCTAAGGCTAGAAATTCGGCACGCGACATTATTTTTTTCACAACTTTTCTCCGGTTATCGTCCTCGTCGCTGTTATAATTGCTGTCCGGTGACAATGGACGATCCTCTTCGGATGAATCCGCATCCATTATTGCCTCAAAATTATTGTCTATTTCCATTTTTGTTCACAGTTTTTGAAAAAATGTTTTTTATAACGCCCACTTGAAACATAAAACTTCAGCCCCGAGTATGAACTTTTAAGAGCCGAGGTTAATGTTTTTTTTCTTATCGTGTGCAAATCGGGCACATATTACGCGGAAATATCATGTACAATGATTCTCGACATCTTGAACAATACCGACCATGGATTGTTCCGCGTCTCTCAACGAAGTGTTTTAGGCGAGCGTACATGCCGAAATCAATGTCCAATAGATCAACCATGCACGGAGCACATAGTGCAAGTGCACCACCCGTTGAAAAATAAAAATATATTACGCAATGTCTCGTACGTAAATTTAGTGCAACGATTTCCCAACGCAGCACTATTCTATCGACGACTTCTTCATGATTGTCGTCTCCATCACTGAAATAATCACTGTCGTCCGTTAACGCGCGATCCATATCGAAATTATTGTCATCTCCAAAATAACCGCTATCCTTTTTCTCAACCGACGCGTAGACTTTCAAATCATAGACTGTGATTTTGACTCGCTTCATTCTTTCTTATATACTTTTTTCTATCGTCTTTTCCTCTCATTCTAACTAGAGCATCGCGTATCGTTTCTTCTGTTTTAGTGCATGGTGTGTATACACTGCAGAGAAACAATATCACCCATAGAAATATTGAGTCGCGTTGCTGCGCTTCTGCTGTCTGATGTTTATAAAATCTAGCAACCTGTCATCGGCGCTTGCCTTTGTAACACGCTACGCCATAACCAAATGGCGCCGCGAAACCCCGATAAGCGACTCTTCTTAGACAGAAAAATAAAGAAAGACCGCGACGGTTAAGTCATGAAATTTTTGGTCGAGTACCTACGTCGACCATCGATGCTCGACCATCCGCAGTGTGGGATGATACCATAGAAATTGAGTCGCGTTGCTCACTTATGCCGTCTAGTGTTTATAAAATCCAGCTGCATGTCATCGGCGCTTGCCTTTGTAACACGCTTCGCCGTAACCGAATGGCGCCGCGAAACCCCGATAAGTGGTTCTTCCTGGACAGAAAAATAAAGAGAGACCGCGGCGGTTAAGTCATAAAATGTTTGGTCGAGTACCTACGTCGACCATCGATGCTCGACCATCCGCAGTGCGGAATGATACCCATAGAAATTGAGTCGCGTTGCTGCACTTATGTCTAGTGTTTATAAAATCCAGCTGTCTATGATCGGCGCTCGCCTTTGTAACGCGCGACGCCATAACCGAATGGCGCCGCGAAACCTCGATAAACGGCTTTTCCTACGAAGAAAAGTGAAAAGGACCGAGGCGTCACGCCAGTCATAAATTATAGCCGCCTGCCATAGGCGCTCGCTCGCTCACATCTGAAGTGTGAAATGACATCTGTTTATAAATACTATCGGCCGAACATCGACGCGAGGCGGCATTTGTTTATAAAAACATGTTCCGACGCGCTCGCCTGTCCCCCCTCCCCTCCAACCCTAGGACCCTTGCCCTCGAGTCCCTTCCCCCTCCCAACCCTAGGACTCTCGCCCACAACTCCCCCCTCCCCCCAGACCCCGCGGCCAAGCGGCGGTGGTTCCCCCCCCCGAGACCCCGTGGCAGCAAGTCCCCTTGGCCGCGAGTCCCCCCCGCCCCGCTCCCCCCTGAGATCCCCGGCCTAGAACTGTCATCCTTTTCCTACTCGCTCTCGCTCCAAAATATTCGCGATAATTAATGTAATTGCCGACAAGGCGAACTTAGCGATCGACAGCGAAAGCGAGGAGCACCGGAATGGTCTCGTGGCCGTGGGATCGCGACCGAAATATAGACTCCTGGAGATCGCGGTAGGCGCGTCGATGACGCCGTTCAATATTGCGAATGCGCCATTTCTCGCGCCCGTCGAGTTCACGTCCGCGTGTCTCGTCGTGCGTAGTATTTCGCCCGGTCGGAACTTAGATTCTACGAGCGATAATGCCTGCGTGAGAATAGTCTGTGCCTCGGTTAATTGCGTTGGATGTTATTCGCGTTGTCGTCCTACTCGCGTTCGGAGATTACTCGCGCTCAATCATATTTGTGTTAATTTAGCGTTTGCGTTGTAATATCGTTCACGGCGGCATATTATTCGCGTTAGAATGTTGTCCGGGTCTACTGATATCTTGCGTAGGAATACTTTTCGCGTTCGGCTGAGTCTTCGCGTTCGAATAATTGCGTTCGGACTACTCGCGTTGAAATATTAATCGTGTTCGGCTCCTTGCGTTGGAGTATTACTCGCGTGCGGTAATTTCTCGCGTCAGAGTCTTATTCGCGCTATTACTTGCAATCGGATCATGTTCGCGTCAACCGATTATTTGCGTTAGACTATTAGTCACGTTAGGATATCACTTGCGTTATGATGTCACCTGTGTCTAGATATTATTGGCGTTAATTTTGCGTTTCGTTAGTGTTCGCGGTAATCCCGTATTTCTTCTCGCGTCCGTTCTCGTACTTCGCGTTATGCCGAATACCCCGGCGTATTATTCTTAGAGTTCGAGATTCGCCGGAGACAGTGTGTCGCCTCCGAGCAAATAACTTGCGAATTGGCATTTATGGTTTTGTTTTTTTTTTTTTAGTTACTAAAGAATAAATGTTATTCCTGAGCTGTTAATCGTTTGAGTTCGTATTATTTTTTTTTGTCACCCCGCCGAATATTGCGCTGCCCTTTATCACACCCGCCCTAGGATTCGGTCGAGCTAGCCGATTCCTCGCACATCCGCACGTTTCGTTTTGCGTCTTGTTTTGGTTTTCTTTTGCGATTTCGCGGACGCGCATTTACGCGTCTGGCGCCCAACGGTAAAATCGTTTTGCAAAGTGTCGGAGGTGCAAGGGAATCGACGGAGAGGCCTGTCATCCCGCTCTCCTCAATCTTTTTGATCCGGCACACGCCTTTTAATGCCCGAGGACGGTCAAACGAATCGATGCGAGATCTCCAGGGGGCCTATTCTAATCGCGTTGCGTTATTATTAATCCTATGTTATTTTGTATTATTTACGCGGCGCCTCACCGAGCCAAGAACAGGAGTTCCTGAGATCGGACCAAGGAAAAGCGGAGTAGACGACAAGGACGGAAGCGAGAATTGGGCGACGACAAACGGATTTCGAGTATGCTTGCGGGCCGCGGAGCACAGGGGGGCGCGAGAGGATACGCGCGGGGCGCGTGACGCAGTGACGGGCGGATCCGTGAAGGCAGGACCCCGGGACGCCGGGGCAAAATCAACTCACCTGCCCTCCTCACACTACTGACCGGATGTCGGGGTGGTTGGCCACCATACCCGGGCCGAAAGGAAGGAACACGGAGGCAATCACGTCCCGTCCGCTGCGCCGGGAGGAAACCCGGAAAAATTGCTGCGCGAACGAAGGACCGTTGAGCGCCTTGCGAAAAGCCGTGATTAACGGCCCTGTGCGGCGAGACATCGCGAGCCTGCGAGCTCACCCCCTATTGGTCCGCGCGATAGTTTTGCGGGGCCGCGTACGCCCGGAGTGGGGTACGTTATCGATTCCGCCATCGAGCGAGAATTTTGAGATGATTCCTGAATCGTCCTCGTGGCTGTACGCACGTCAACTCAAGTCGCGACATTATATTTCACGTTCGAGTCTCTATCGCGGGCCTCGGGAACTCCACGATTTCTGGCGACGATTCTCTTTTGGCCCTTGGGACGACGGCGAGGAGTCTCGGGAAGAAGCTGACCTACGGTGAGGTTGCCTCGGTAATGCTCTCGTGTAAAAGCCACGACACCGCTCTCCGGGGCGCGCTTTCGCTCGGGAATTCTCGCGATAGTTAGCGTATTCGCTGATCAGGCGTGATTAGTGATCGATAACGAGAGCGAAGGGCACCGGAATGGTCTCGTGGTAGTGGGATCGCGACCAAAATCATAGACTCCTGGAGATCGCGGGAAACGCGTTAACCTCGACGGGGATCTCGCGGATACGCCGGCCGCAGGGGGAAGTGATCCGCGCAGTTCCTTGGGCTTAACGAACCTACGGTAATCACGTAAATACCGACATGTCGTACGACGAATTTTGCTCGTTGTGTCACGATTGTTGGCAATGCAAGTACGGTTTCGTAGTAATAGACAAGGACAGCGCGCTTTCGAACGGCCGATACAGAAAAGGATTTAACGTGTTCGCGATACCGCAAAAGCGATCAGTCGGTGCCGATACCTCGTCGGAGGTGAAACGTTAGCCTTATAGAGATCGACATTCTGCTTTGTTTTCCCCGCGATGGCCGCGATCAACGGGAGCGAGAATATTCGCGAACGCGAAAAGATCGTGAAAGAGATTGCGAAAACGAGTAATTTGATTCGCAAGAAACTTCGCGCTTTGAAAACCGGTAAGATCGAGAAGGACATTGAGTTGGACACGCACTTTAAACTTCTCATCGGACCGCTGAAAAAGATCGTCGATAACTCGAGCTTGACCGCGGTGAAAAAAGAGGAACCGACGGAGAGCGACGCTGACGCGAAAATCGAACCGCTATCCGTTCAACAGCGCGGGAAGAAGGAGGAGGAGGATGAGGATTGGGAGGATGCGACGTCGAAAAAGAGAAAACGACCAGACTCCTGGTTGGATCTCCCATCGACACCGCTTAAATCTAATCAATCGAAACGAACGAAAGTACTACCGATAACCTCCACACCGTCCACGACGACAACGGGAACCGTGCAAGATACAATTCCCGAATTCCTCACAAACGCGAATGTTTTTGAAACCACGGACGACTCGATCACGACATTCGTACGAAAAACGTTGGAAACGTCGATGGGACAGGAAACGTTTCTACAATCGTTGCAAGATCACTTGGGTCCGCTGGGCCGAGAGTACATCAAGGCTCTTCTGAGCGCCGATCGAGGTATAGACAGCGCATACGGCATTTATTTCGGCAAAGGCGGACTGATGCTAGGTAATAAACGTTTTGACGTGAATAGCGCGGATACCATAATTATCGATGGCGTACGATACGGTGGCACACCCGGCATTTACGAGTTGATCTTCAAAAGAATGCCCGATGATGAGATCTACACGAGGGAAGATATGAAAAAATACAGGCACATACTGTTGGCAACGAGTGCTCATAAAATCAAGCATGATCCTCGCGAGCGAGTAAAGAGCAACTGTGGACACAAGTATCTAAATATAATCGCATCGTTGTTCCCTCCCGAATCCAAGAAGAAAACATCTGGAAAGGGATTATCCATGCCTCGCGCGATGACGCTAACCGACAATAAGATCGACTACGTGCACTGGGACGACCCCAACAGCTGGTGGATCGTCTGCGATTGCTCGACGCTTCGCGCCACGCCGGCAACAATGCCCACGACAACGAGATCATGTCGATCATCGAGGAACTTCGCGAAGCCGGACTTATTATAAATTAAACCATGCGACGGTGATCCGTTCAATCAGCGTCGAAATGCCGATCAACAAATTTGGATTGTTCGAGCACAGCGGAGACGCGACGAATGCTATTTCGTACCATCGGTGGAGCGGATTAATGAGAAATTTCGTGCGCAATAACGCTCTGTGTCGCGCCGCCACGGACTTTGGATTGTTTGACGCAAAGTCGCGCAAGATTCGTCGCGTAGCGCAACCTGAGACTGACGGTGACGCAGTTAACAAACTGTACGTTGATCAATTCTTTAAAATATTGAGCAATCAACGAAAAGAATCAGACGAAAAGCTGACTGCGTTCGAGAAAGATCTGCAAGCGTTACGAACTGCGATAAACGCCCTTCGACGTGCGAATATCGTTGAATCAGACGCGACAACGAACAAGAATGGACAAACGGTTCAGCAGAAACGACTATCGAAAGGCGACGAGTGAAGAGAAGCAAAGGTTCATCAACGACGGTGAGGAACGGCAACGAACGATTCGAGAACGGTTGTCGGACGGCTGTCTAGCGGTTCGAGAACGATTGTCGGACGGTTGTCAAACGGTTCAAAAACAGCTTAAAAACGATTGCGAGCGGTTTAAAAACAGCTGCGAATTACGCGGAGACAGGAAAGGCTACAAACGGCTAAAGAACGTCGACGACGACGACGACGATGAGTGGTAAGAAGCAGTTAACTGACGACGACGACGAGCGACAACGAACGATTCACGAATGGTTCAGAAGCGGTTACGAATGGTTCAGAAGCGGTTACGAACTGTTCAGAAGCGGTTACGAACTGTTCAGAAGCGGTTACGAACTGTTCGGAAATTGCTACAAACGATGCACTAGAAACAGAAACGGCGACAACGAAACATGAGACCGTTAAAATCGACCGATGCGGATAAAAATATCGAAAAACGACGGTTGGTGGACGAATTGCACGCACCGGCGAAAAGAAATTTTCCCCGCAGACACGTCATAGTGCGAGGGTACGACGACCTGTGGCAGGCTGACATCGTCGAGATGCGTCCGTACTCGCGTTTCAACGGAGGCTACCACTACATACTCACCGTCATCGATGTGTTGAGCAAGTACGCGTGGGCCGTGCCGCTCAAGGGTAAAGGCGGCAGCGAGACAGCCGACGCTATCGCTGAGATAATTCGACGCAGCGGGAGGTGCCCTAGTAATCTAGAAACCGACATGGGGAAGGAATTTTACAACACCGACGTGCAACGTCTCGTGAGAAAACACGACATCAATTATTATTCCACGTATTCGGTGTTGAAGGCGTCGGTCGTCGAGCGATTCAATCGTACGTTAAAGAACAACATGTGGAAGATGTTTACGCTGAACGGAAATTACAAGTGGGTCGACGCGTTGCCGCGACTCGTGTCAGATTACAACGCGCGCAAGCATCGAACTATCGGCATGCGACCCGTCGACGTTACCCCCGCGAAAGCCGAAAGACTCTTGGCTACGGTGTACAGCGCGATAAAAATCGCGGGTCCGGCAAAATTCAAAGTGGGCGACTCGGTACGCGTTAGCAAATACAAGACGATTTTCGAGAAGGGTTACACGCCGAATTGGACCACCGAGGTGTTTAAGATCGTTAAAGTGCAGCGTACCAATCCCGTAACCTATCTACTCGAGGACTATCGTGGAAAATCCGTCTCTGGAGGGTTCTACGAGCACGAGTTGCATCGCGCGACTTATCCGGACGTGTATCTCGTGGAGAAAGTACTGCGCAGGAAGGACGACGAGGTTTACGTTAAATGGCTGGGATTCGATGGATCGCACAACTCATGGATATCCAAGGATAATGTTATTTAATTTTGGGCAAACTTTTTTATTCATGACATAAAAATATGCAATATGAATACATGTAAATGTTTGAAATATGAAATAAACATAAAGTATGTGAAATACACATATGTGTGCAATATATTTATTTATTAATATTCTTTCCAATACTGTAATATAACACTCACAATACGTTACTACATGCATTTATACGTTATACTATACTATACATACGTTATACATACATACATACGTTATACTATACATACGTTATACTGTACATACGTTATACTATACATACGTTATACTATACATACGTTATACTATACATACGTTATACAATACATACGTTATACATTTTTATACACACGTTACAAAGGTATTCGGTAATGTCCCCACGGTAACGTATCGGTCGAATTAGGTATAATATATCGCTTGTCGTCGTACGGACTCAGAGCGATTTTTGTTTCGGACACGGTGTACACCTCGTGCAACTTCGATCGTATACAGGACTGCTGCCGCGTCATTTCAATTTCGTCTCGCAGACACCGCGTGTAATCGTCGAACGTTATAGTACGCGCTACGACGTTGCTCTTGACACCTTTCGCTTTTTTACAGTCTTTCTTACCATCCACCCTCAACGCGTACATTTTCGCCCTGAGTCCGACGAATTCGGTCATGATCGCACCGTTGTTTTCATCTTTCATCAAGCCCGGCACCTTCTTGTTCTCGAGCGTTATACCGTACGGGTTGTCGATCGCGTAATCGCTCGTGTCGAATCTAGCGATATCGCGTTTCATGTCCCTGTACACATCCTCGCACTTTACGTGATATATCAGACTGTCCGTATCGGTGTACATAATTCTACACATGTCTTCATACAGGGGAGACATGTATTCGTAATGAAATTCGTACAAACAAACTTTCGATATGTCGAGAATGCACATGCCGACGTAAATAGGTTTGTTAAATTTAACTTCGAGTTTTCGCAGTTCAACGGCTATCAGATTTTCCGAAAAAACGCTCCTGCTGTGAAAATTTGGTCGCGCGATCATTGCCTCCGCGTCGTATCTACCGTTCCACTTTGTTAATAATTTTACATCAACGTGATTTCGAACGTTCTCCATCGTTTTCCCGAAAACCGCGTTGTTCATCAATTTATACAGATTTTTCTCGAAATCGTTTTTGGCCAGTGTTCTAAATTTTGTATTAAGTTCGATGTAATTGCGGAGCCATGGAGATTGAGCGAATTGTAATACGCGATGTATCTTTGTGACGCGAAGGCCGTGGCGCGTGCACTGCTGTAGGTTGCGGTAATGTATGACATAACGCTTTTTATCGTACAGCGTGGCGAGAAGTTTGTCCTGCCGTTTGCCTGGCGGTTTATCGCGCGTCGGACAGAACGGTAGGTCGGCGTGTGCGTCGTGTTTATGCTGCGGATACTCGAGATCGACTTCGAGAATATAACCCTTGGGCGAGTCCAAAGCGATCGCGCTAAACTCGAAATTTGAGACGTCTTTGACCCATCGAAAATCTGCGTAGGGCAGTGGCTGACACATCGCCCAGCCGTACAAGTTGTTTACATCGAAATACATCAAGTACGAGGATGGTTTGGATGAATCGTACGTCTGCACGTACTTGTTATTAACCAGCGCGTATCTGTTTGAACATTGACTCAGACCACCGCGTATACCGCGTTCGACGAACATGACCATGTCAATGTCTGTGAGCAGTTCGAAATTTACGCGAGTATGCTTCAACATGGCGTCCCATGTGAAACCTGGCAAAGTGTAGTAGTACGCGGGATCGAGTCCGTAACTCGCTATACAACTGTCGCGGAAATTTTCAAAAACGTCGGCCAATAACAAGACATCGGTCTTCAAATACAGATCGCTGTATTCGCCCAAGGTTCGAACGGAGAACCGCTGCCAGACGTTGACGGCGTGCGCGTAATCGCTCTCGGATACGGTGTCGCCTGTCAATGAACTGTAAAACGAGTCGCGCGATGGTAAACACGCATCCTCCAACTTTTCGACGCAGTCAATATACTCGTACGGAAAGACACCTTTTCGCGTCAATAATTCGAAATCTTGGTCGGATAACGCGGAAAATTTTGAACGTATAATTTTTAACTTATTCTTATCGAGGAAGGATGCTAATTTTTCGAGACTCGTGCTAAGAAATTTGTACGAGTCGATGAATCTTAATTTGATGCAATTTTGCTTGTCTTTATCCTCAGTGCCTTTAACATTCTTCGTAAACGAAATGTATTTTTCCTTCGTGATTGGGAGTAATTCTACACGTCCTTCGTACGCGGTGGCAATTTCTTTTATAATAAAATGAGAATCATAACCCGTTAAATTATGAAATACTATGGAAATGAAGTGAGAATTTTTATAATTTAAGTTACAATTAGAATGCGCGGGACCTCGATAATTACCGGTCAAGTGACAGTGATCGCGTACTCGCACGTCGTCTGGCTCGAACGGTTTTTCGCACACGTGACAGTGCGTTGCGCTGTTAAACTTTTTCCACTCGTCTCGCGTGAAATCCGCCATGGGTATATTATCAGACAAAATGTTCTTTACGTCGTGTGCTAAACGTCTTAGTTTCTCGGCGAACCACGCGACGCAATCCTTATCGCGACGAAATCGATACGCGGATAACGAGTCGTCGTACGAGCACCGCATGTAGTATCCTATGCTAAATACCAGATGATGTTGAGACCTGAACGTGGACGTTGTCGGATCCGCATCCGCCTTCTCGAGGCTACATTCCAGGTCGGCGTATACGACATATGGAAGTCGTTCCTTCCTGCTGTGATTTTTGAAACTCAGCCACTTGTCGTCCTCGCTCGGTAGTCGGATGGCACAGTTGTTTATCTCTCAGCAGTCTACACCGTGGGCTTTCAATTTCTCGCTCGAATGAAAATAATGTAAACATCTGCAAAAAAACACAATTTTGTAAATTATTAAATAAAAAAATAAAATATTTTATAATTTTATTAAAAGGAGTATAAGTACTCACCGATCGCAAAAGTATTTCCGACCATGGTACCTGCTCAATTGCGAGCTCACGAGGCGGGATAGATTTTTTATCCAAGCGAAATGTCCCACGTCGTCTCGCGGGTCCTGCACTTACAGCAGATTTACGTGCTTTTCTCTCTTTCGGTCGGTGAGCCGTATCGGGAGAACGGTTGGCGTCTTCTCTCCCTCGATGGTATACACATTGATGGATATATCGTTGCGTTGTTCGAACTTTTTAATCTGTTTCAACGTCATTGGAAACTCAATGTCTTGTAAATTTAATATTCTTGTATAATGAGGGTACGAGGATTCCCGATATGTATGATCCATGACAGGATACAGCGCGGCGACCATTGACCACGCGAAGCATGCATTGTCCATAGAATGCACGTTGATCACAGCTTTTTTCATTTTAATTTTTTCCGGTAAATTGATGTAACATCCCGCGCGCAAAGGATTGTACTTGTTCACGTTCACTGTCAAATTGAGTATACGCGACAACGCCCATCCGCTATCGCGTTCCTGAAACTCCTCGAGTTTCGCTAATGTGGGCTCGATAACGTGTAGCTTGTACCACTCGCGCAGATCGGACCGTTCAAACGAACGAAAGAGTTCACAGTTACTCGTGTTGAAACTTTTATTGTCACGTTTGCCACCCGTCACAAACTCGCCGTTGAACACGGTGTTTATCTTTACACTTGCGTGTGTTTGCATGACGTTTTGCACATGATCGAGCACAATGACTTCGGCATCTTCGAGAAATTTTCGCGGTTCGATGTAATTGATATTTATCACTGCACCGGTCAATACACGCCGTTCGAACGCGGCATCAATCTCTCGCCACACGAGTCTTTCCGCGTTTTCGTTACCGCTACTACTGCCCGCCGCGTACTCACCACCGATATGTACGAACCGTCTCTGTAATAGAGTCTTCGCACCATCGAGTCGCGCGATTCTTGCCACTAAAGATGACCTGTTTCCGACAGTCTGAGAGCCGTCTGAGACCCGCGGACGTTTGGAACGACAGTCTTCTTCGAGCTGCTCAATAAATTCCTCGCATCGCCGTTCCCATGCAAAATATTCGCCCAAAGAAGCGATTTCGTTGGATCGTTCCACCAGGTCGCGTTCCGTTTCATCGGGATGTTCCATGTTTTTTTTTAGATCACGTCACATTCTTCGATGGAGCACTTGCACGTGACTCGATCACACGCTGGACAATATCGTTTGCAATATTGAATGGCATAGTGCGCAGACATAAACGGATAAGGAAAGAAGAAGGGGGTATCAAAATAATTAAGCTCCCAATTATCAATATCATCACGGTCACGTTCGAAGATTCTTTGAAGCATCAATAGATGATTAGGATTATTGAGGTCATGGTACATATACATACGTTTCGAATTGTTCATCACCAATAATTCAACGTACTTCCCAATACCTGTATGAATCTTAATGTACATTGCTTCACAACCACCATCCTCGATCTTCCGAAAAATTTCAATCGCCCAAAAGTGATACTTCCAATAGTCCGGTTTAACGTAATATTCACTAGAGCTGGCAAATCTAGTTGCTTTAGCATCGCAATCGTTCCACAGCTGTCGATACACTTTTCGTTTCACGTTAAAGTCCCAGTCATAAGAATGCTCGGTATCGATATCGATTCCTTGTCTGGCGATGCGTTGACTGGTCCCGCGTATGCCGAGTTCGCGATCGCGAAGAAACTGCACCGGTGATATTCGTCGCACATCCCTCAATCTTTCGTCGATTCCTCGTCTGACAATGCGTTTACTGGTCCCGCGTATGCCGAGTTTGCGATCGCGAAGAAACTCCACCTGTGATATACGTTGCACATCCCTCAATCGTTCGTCTTCATCATTCTTCAAACTCTTCAAAACATCGGCGATTCCGTTTATTACATAGTGATCATAGCCTAAATGGGTTATATACTCGTTAAGATCACTTGCATTTTTTTCATTTATCCACACCATGTTGCGCACGTTATATAATGTCCCACTCGCGACAATGTTTTTTATCACTTCATGCAAATCGGGCACATGTTGCATGGATATATTTGGAACAATGGAGTATTACGACAATCTGTGCAAAATTGAACGGTCATTACGTCGTACGGCTCGGTTACATGCTCTCGACGTTCACGTATGTGCTCACCAGTGTCTGGTGAAGCGATCATACACGAATAGCACAAGTTATCTGAACCGTATTCAAAATAAAAATAAATAGCGCAACACTTTGTACGTCCATCCAGCGCTAAAAATTCGGGACGCGACACTATTTTTTTCACAACTTCTCTACGGTTATTGTCTTCGTCGCTGTTGTAAGTGCTGTCCGGCGACAACGGACGATCCTCGTCGGATGAATCTACATCCATTGTTGCCTCGAAATTATTGTTCACTGAGTATCAACTTTTAAGAACCGCGATAATGTTTTTTTTCTTATCGTGTGCAAATCGGGCACATATTACGCGGAAATATCATGTACAATGATTCACGACATCTTGAACAATACCGGCCATGCGTCGTTCCGCGTCTCTCAACGAAGTGTT
The DNA here is from genome assembly GCA_030770255.1 of Temnothorax ravouxi. Taxonomy (NCBI): domain Eukaryota; kingdom Metazoa; phylum Arthropoda; class Insecta; order Hymenoptera; family Formicidae; genus Temnothorax; species Temnothorax ravouxi. Next base: position 33,298 of record JASTWP010001296.1, read on the forward strand.
TTAGGCGAGCGTACATGCCGAAATCAAGATCCCATAGAGCAGCCATACACGGAGCACATAGTGCAAGTGCACCACCCGTTAAATAATAAAAATATATTACGCAATGTCTTACACGTAAATTTAGCACTATTCTATCGATGACTTCTTCATGATTGTCGTCTTCATCACTAAAGTAATCACTGTCGTCCGTTAACGCGCGATCCTCGTCTACATTCATATCGAAATTATCGCCATATCCTTTATCGTGATAAATATTCTTCTGTATTAAATACTTGACACAAAAACCTTCACCGTCGAATATGAACGTTCGCGCCGCGAAAACTAGCCGAAGACTGATCCGCAAGATGTAGATCCGTAATCATCCTGGCGATAATGGATGCTATGCGTTTGTATAATTATCGTTAGACATATTTTGTTTATACATTCCAGCAGCCGGACATCGGCGCTCGCTTTTTGTAATATGCCGCGCCGTAACCGAATACCACCCGCGACGGTTAAATCGTAATCGGCAGCGGCTCTTCCTAGAAAAAAAACATGAAGAGGACTCCGCAACGGTTAAATCGTCATCGGTGACAAATTTTATCAATTGTTTACCTCGGCTATTTTATCTTTAAACCGTCGTCGGACCATCGACACTCGCTTTTGTAGTGAGACGCCGTAACCGAATGGCGGCTCGCATGTTCTAGAAGGGTGAGCAGAGTCAAGTGTCTAACTCACTGTTTTGTTTATATTCACCGATAAAATTCCAGCAGCCAAACGGCGTCCGTTAGCCTTTGTAATACCCCCGCGCCGAAAAAATTACCCCCTTTCCCCCTGCCCCCCCCTCAGCCGAACGGCGGCGGTATCCCTTGTCAACGATATGTTTATCAATACGAAACACCGATAAGCGGCTCTTCCTACGACAGAAAAATAAAGAGGACCGCGGTGTCACGCTAGTCGCAGGTCATAAATTATAGCTGCCTGCCATAGGCGCTCGCTCGCATTTGAAGTGTGAAATGACATCTGTTTATAAATACTATCGGCCGAACATCGACGCGAGGCGGCATTTGTTTATCGAACATGTACCGACGCGCTCGCTTGATTCCCCCCCCCCATTCCCTAGAACCACCTCTATGTCGAAGCCCTTTCCCCCCCCTAACCCTATGCTGGGAACGCAGATCACCCCCTCCCCTTCTCGGAAGACGGCGGCACTACAGCCCCCCGCCCCCCCCGCCGGCAGGCCCCGCGGCCGCGAGTCCTTCCCCCCGCCCCTCACCCCCCCCTGAGATCCCCGGCCTAGAATGCTTATTTTTATCCTACTTATATATATATATATATATTCATATATATACGTGTCCTCGTGTATAGTATTTACACATATATATATGTATACTGTAAGAATGTATATAGATAACCGAGCGGGTATCTCGGACTTACTATTGCTGGCGGTGTCCTCGGGACGTGAAACGTATAATTGGGGCAGTGATGCTGATTAGTGATTGACTCTGGACCCTTGGTTCGAGTTGGTACTGCGAGGTGATGGACACGCACACAGAGTTTACTCGCGATTGTTAATTGAAATCGCGGGAGCAACAGAAAATCTGTTCGAGTAAATATACTTGAAAATGTCTCGGACTGGATCAGAAGTGACTCCAAGTGCGCAAAGTCGCGATTTTTATACAAAATTAAGGAGGCGGGATTATGTTTTGATCCGATTTGATTGGGTGGAGTTCTCTTCTGGTCGTGACGTAGGTTTCAATTTTCCGTCTATCTCGTGGCGAGTTTCCCCAAAAATCGTCATTGCCTATGAGCAATTTCTAATTAGCGGCTATTTATTGGCGAGTACGTTATTATCTTGCCCTTTGACAGTCCCTTCCAGAGGCTTAATTTTATCAATCGCCGCGAGGCGTGGGTCTTAGGTCAAATTTGCGTTTCGCGGAAAAGCGTGAGATCAGCTCTCCCGTGACCCGAGAGGTCACCCAGATCCTTATGGCGTTACTAATTTATTGCGCCCTATGCCCCGAAATTTCAAGATAATTGAAATTTCGTGGTTCATTTCGTGGAAATTAGATGGAATGCGACAAACAAGTCTATAATTTGTCTATTTTATTAGGCTCGAGTCTTCTGGAAGGTTTCGTCATTTCTTATTTAATGAGCGATGACAGTTGGAGTGCATCCGCTTCGTCAATTGATAACCGCTATTTTATGGTTTCCGTATGTTTCGTGTGATGAAATGAATGATTCCACGAAAGAAAGAAATCGTGGAGTCGACAGGACGTAACACTAATTCGAGTTTATAAGACTGTAATGTAAGTCTACTTTTTGTTGACAATTATCACTTTTTTATGTCACAGTTTTAAAGAATTTAATTTTTACTTAATATATAGATTTTTTACTACTTGACTATTACATAGGTTGACTTCGGAAAATTTTTCGACACGCAATGAAAAGCCGTTCGCTTCACAGCCTTCTAACACGATTTTAACTACATGGTTCGGCAGCCAACGGCGGAAGATTCAAACGTAATGCAACAGCTCTATCGTTTACAATTACATCTCAAAGAGTTTAAAACGATTGCTCCTTAATTGCTACGCGTTGCTCCTTCATTACTTTAACGATTCAATGCATTTTTATTAAAAAATTAACGAATTGATCATTTTACAAGTGACGCCTGTAGTTCTATGCAAGTACATACAACCTAAAACGATTGCTCCTTCATTGTTACGCATTGCTCCTTCATTTCCTTAATGATTTATTGCATTTCAATCAAAAAATTAGCAAATTGATTGTTTCACAAGTGACGCCGTCGCCACCTATCGGCCGCCTATTGTAACTACGTGGTTCGGCAGCCAACGGCGGAAGATTCAAACGTAATGCAACAGCTCTATCGTTTACAATTACATCTCAAAGAGTTTAAAACGATTGCTCCTTAATTGCTACGCGTTGCTCCTTCATTACTTTAACGATTTATTGCATTTTTATTAAAAAAATAACGAATTGATCATTTTACAAGTGCCGCCTGTAGTTCTATGCAAGTACATCCAACCTAAAACGATTGCTCCTTCATTGTTACGCATTGCTCTTTCATTCCCTTAATGATTTATTGCATTTTTATTAAAAAATTAACAAATCGATCGTTTCACAAGTGACGCCGTCGCCACCTATCGGCCGCCTATTGTAACTACATGGTTCGGCAGCCAACGGCGGAAGATTCAAACGTAATGTAACAGCTCTATCGTTTATAACTATATCTCAAAGAGTTTAGTCAACATTTCCTATTGATTTTTCGTAGAATAACTGTTTCTCGCTTGCTCTGTTGGGATATTCGATTGCTCCATTCGTATAATTAATTTTTAATGATATCTTAGCAAAAAACCACTTATTTCTTTAGAATAACATATTTCCTATATTTCTCTGCAAGTATATCCAACATAAAACGATTGCTCCTTAAGGCTATTGCACGTAACAAAGTTTTAATCATAATCGTAAGGTTGTAAGAAAATAGACCAATCACAGTCGATTATTCTCCTCGCGCTTGAAGAATAATCGAGTGTGATTGGTCTATTTTCTTACGGCCTTACAATTAAAATTAAAACTTTGTTACGTGCAATGGCCTTTACACCGATCACTTGATACGCGTATTAAATAGTAAATAACTAGTAAATTAGTTTGATTGTTGGCTGATCAGCTCAAATATACTATTTGATACGCGTATCAAGAGATCGGTGTAAACTAGACCAAAGTTTTTGTCATTATACTCATAATCGTAAGGCCTTAAGAAAATCGACCAATCCCAATAGAGTATTGTGTGTCATCCGCAGTTACAAACTTGATTGAGATTGATCAGTTATCTTAAGCATATGCTTTACGTCCTTAAGGAATTTTATGTGTGAAAGCCTTAATAACTTTTTAGTCCATCCTGCCAGATTTTCTTTTTTGTTACAGAATGAGATTTTAGTGTGTGCAGCAGTCTCTCTAAAGCCCGTATCAAACTGCGGATTGGGATTGAGTTTGGATTAAAATTTAATCAATCAGAACAGAGAAAACTGATCTCAAGTTTAGTAAACTTTGCTCTGATTGGTCAAATTTCAATCCAATCTCAATCCCAATCCGTAGTCAGCTGATACGGGCATAAGGAAAAATAGAAACTCCAAAATATGGTCCAGACAAAGGATGCGCGCGTAACGTGTTGAAACATGTCTGGTCCTGTCCAAGGACGGCAACGAACAACAACGCGTCAAGGGATGCGCACAATAAAAAGAAAAGGGGATAGGGAACAGAGAATAGGGAACAGTTTAATATTAACATATGTACAGAATATAAAATGACAATTTATCACTGTTCCTTAGCGCTATTTCTTTGTTCCTTTAAAAGCCATTGCACGTAACAAAGTTTTAGTCATAATCGCAAGGCCGTAAGAAAATAGACCAATCACACTCGATTATTCTTCGAGCTCAAGGAGAATAATCGACTGTGATTGGTCTACTTTCTTACGGCCTTACGATTATGACTAAAACTTTGTTACGTGCAATGGCCTTAAACCAAGCCATTGTTACGTGCAATAGCCTTAAGGAGCAATCGTTTTATGTTGGATATACTTGCAGAGAAATATAGGAAATATGTTATTCTAAAGAAATAAGTGGTTTTTTGCTAAGATATCATTAAAAATTAATTATACGAATGGAGCAATCGAATATCCCAACAGAGCAAGCGAGAAACAGTTATTCTACGAAAAATCAATAGGAAATGTTGACTAAACTCTTTGAGATATAGTTATAAACGATAGAGCTGTTACATTACGTTTGAATCTTCCGCCGTTGGCTGCCGAACCATGTAGTTACAATAGGCGGCCGATAGGTGGCGACGGCGTCACTTGTGAAACGATCGATTTGTTAATTTTTTAATAAAAATGCAATAAATCATTAAGGGAATGAAAGAGCAATGCGTAACAATGAAGGAGCAATCGTTTTAGGTTGGATGTACTTGCATAGAACTACAGGCGGCACTTGTAAAATGATCAATTCGTTATTTTTTTAATAAAAATGCAATAAATCGTTAAAGTAATGAAGGAGCAACGCGTAGCAATTAAGGAGCAATCGTTTTAAACTCTTTGAGATGTAATTGTAAACGATAGAGCTGTTGCATTACGTTTGAATTTTCCGCCGTTGGCTGCCGAACCATGTAGTTACAATAAGCGGCCGATAGGTGGCGACGGCGTCACTTGTGAAACGATCAATTTGCTAATTTTTTTATTAAAATGCAATAAATCAATAAGGGAATGAAGGAGCAATGCGTAACAATGAAGGAGCAATCGTTTTAGGTTGGATGTACTTGCATAGAACTACAGGCGTCACTTGTAAAATGATCAATTCGTTAATTTTTTAATAAAAATGCATTGAATCGTTAAAGTAATGAAGGAGCAACGCGTAGCAATTAAGGAGCAATCGTTTTAAACTCTTTGAGATGTAATTGTAAACGATAGAGCTGTTGCATTACGTTTGAATCTTCCGCCGTTGGCTGCCGAACCATGTAGTTACAATAGACGGCCGATAGGTGGCGGCGGCGTCACTTGTGAAATAATTAATTTGTTAATTTTTTAATAAAATATGCAATAAATCATTAAAATAATGATGGAGCAATAAGGAGCAATGAAGGAGCAATCGTTCTAGACCGGTTTGAGTTGCATAGGGTTATTATAAATATGTTTTTCAATCAAAATAAAAAATTTTTCGTTTTTATTAACCCTTCGTCTGAAAACGTTTTTTTGGGACCTTCGGTCTGAAAAGGGGGGTCATTAGAGTCCGGCGCGTTTTTGAGGGTGTTGAACCGCTTAAAAAAATCTGCAAAAATTCCTGAAGCTTCCTGAACTTTTGAACTTGAAGTACCAGTCATGCAATTATAATAAAAAAAATTTTTTATATATTTTGCATTAAATAAATAGGGGGCACCTATGGAAAAATCCCTTATTCACTAAAAAAATCATAACTTCGAGCCAGAACATGATATCGACAAGAATAAAAAACGAAATTAAAGGGAAAAATGTACCTTTAAAACAAAAATTATAGAATCGATAGTTTTTTTTAAAAAAAACTTAATTTTTTACCCTCAAAGTCGACAAAAAATATGTTCAAAATTTTTTGTAAAAAGTTTAATAAAAATTATTTACGAACAGAAGTAGTCATGTAGTGAATAATTACACAAAAGTACATCACCAAAAAAACATTTTATTATAAAAATACAAAAAACGTCGCCCGACCGTTGAGTCATTTCGTCGAAAACTGCACAAGAAAAGTTACTTAAATTTTTTTTTGTTCGCGCGGATCTTTTCTTTTTGTTTTTAGTGACACAAAGAATATATAAAAACAAGGAAACAAAGAAATTGGTACTTACGCGTTTGGGCAATATCCTCTGAAAACGGGGGTACTTCGTGTCCTGAGCAATTTTCGTCCGGCTGCCACAGCTGTCTGACACGAACCGGAGATCAGGCAGTTGGTAGAAGGGTCCTCGGTGATACTAACTAAATTACAAGAGGCACATTAGCGCCATCTAATAGTGCGTTCAAAAGTTATAGCGATAATTCACTTTCGGCCGGACACAAACGACCCCCGTTTTCAGACGAAGGGTTAAATATCTCCGCAAATATTAATTTTAAAAGGGGAGCAATCGTGGATTCTGAGGGAGCAATCAAGGAGCAATCGTTTGAGCTATAGAGCATTAAAAAATACGGACTTCCAGCGCCAACTTATTTCCGGTGGGGCAAAGTCTGTAAATGTGATTTAGCCCGGACTCAAACCTAGGGGCAAGGCAAAGTCTGTCGGTAAGGGGCAAAGTGTGTTGGTACGCAAGGCACGGAACGGCTGGTCTCGACTTTTGAGGGGCCATTGGCTATCTGTCTATTAATCTATTAATCTGTCTATTAATCTGTGATATGTGCGTCCGTTTATTTGTTTGTCTGTAATTAAAAGTGGTGTAAATGCAACGGGGACGAATTTTACGCCCACGAACATGGCCCGGGCGAAATCTTTTTCGATGTCTTGGGCCTTGTGAATCTGAACATAAAAATGGCCGACTCAAGTATGCCTCGTGGCCTCCCGCACAAATGATCCAGTTCGCTGTTCGCGAAAATGGCCGATTTCGGCGGGCCTCGCGCACGGTCGTGAATACAGGTCCGGAAACTCGTCCGTTTTTTTGGTGGTGGGGGTGACTCGCTTAATGACGATATTTTCATAGGTTTGTCATGTGACCGCGCGCGTCGCTGCGTTGCAAGGATTTTTTATCACGCATACGCGTTGTCCACTAATCCGTTTCACCGTAAAGGCTCCCGCACAATGAAAAATATAAGGAACAAGGAACAGATATTAGCGATTAAGAATAAGAAATCAGGAATATAATATTAATCGCTAATATTTGTTCTTTTGTTCCTTATATTTTTCATTGCGGAGGCCTTAAACAATACAATATTTTTATAATAAATGTAAGATAGAAAATAATATATGCAAAAAGCAGCGAGTTTTGTAAATAAGTTGGCTCAATCAACGTTTTAAATGAGTTCAAATGTGGATGAGTGGTAGCAAGAGATCCGCCTTGTAGTCTTACACCGTTTTTAGTTCAATTCTGATTAGTTTTTTTTTTACAATTACTTTGCGAAAAGAAAATAAAAAACTTATTATGCTTAAGTCCCCTTTTTGCAATAACATCCATAAATAAAATAAAATACATCTTATATGTCAAAAACGCTCATCGTACACCGTATGATTAATGGCTGCGTTCTGCCGATACTCCGCTAGCCTAGCAATCGTGAGCAGTCGCTTGGTTTTTCTCCTTTTTAAAAGGAGTATCGGCTGAACGCACCCATTATGATTAAAGCAAGGGACTGAACTAATTCGATTTTTCTACAAATACGTCGTTAACTAAATTCGTTAAAAAATTTCAAGCGTTAAGCATTAAATCCACGCGTGTATTGTTTAAATAATTATTTTATTTTTGTTGATTTACATTTTAATTTCTATTTTACTTAACCATTAAGAATCCTTGTACGTTCACGACAAAATTGAAATTACTTTTGAACTTCAATCTCTGAGGACGGTTATTCCAAGTCCATATATACTAAAGTCTATATTCGTCGTTAGCTCGGTGAATGCATTCGCTAATCTTTGTGCTACTTGTGGATCCGTTTGACTGGATACAATGTTCTGTACAAGTTGCTGATATTGTTCTTGATAGCAATATATGAGATGGTAAAGAGGCGTACTGGCGTTCGAGATCATCTGAATTCATTTGATGTGACAAAATAAGACTTATCAGCAACTGAAAGGAAAAATTCAATATTTCAAAATTTGCTGTATCCTAAAAGGTACGTTTATATGCTCATAAGCTATCGTGGATATCCATTTTTTACGCAATTCGTCACGTTTTGGCGCTTTAAAAACTAAACAATTTACTTTCAGACTTTTGCACCCAGTCTTGCAATTCGGCACGACACGTACAATATTTCGTTAATTTCATTGTCAATTTAATCACTTTCTAGGACTTCGTACGTTCGTTACATTTAATATGTCAATATGTAATATGTTATATAACATATGACATATGTCATATGACATATGTCATATGTTATAATGTTATATGTAAATATATTTAATATGTATTTGCGTTATTTAAAAAATCTCTAACCTCCAGCGCTCCAGGTGGTGATAATGTCAACTACATAAAATGACTTCACTAATGCCCGTTTTCACCATTAGTTATATTAATCTAGGTTTACCTAAACGTCGATTAAAATGAACGTTGGTTTGAGCTCAGTTTAAATGTAATTGTATTCCACCAACTCTTGACAGGCGTCGTTTAAGTAAACTTATACTCTATGCGATAAAACTTTTTTAACAACTTGTGATTGGTCGATTATGGGCGTAAATTTATGAAATGATGCATAAGTTGATCGTCGGTTCTAACCTATATACGGGCAGTGAGAAAGATCGTGAAAATTGAGAATTTCGTGAAGTTAAAAATGAGTAATCCTAAAAAAAGAGGAACAAATTTTTCAAATAATGAGAAATACTTATTGATTGAATTAGTAACAAAATATAAAGATATAGTAGAGAATAAAAAGACTGACGCGGTATTTGCTAAAGAAAAAATTAAGTGTTGGGACGAGATTTGTAAAAAATTTAATAGCGAATCAAATATATTTCGTGATGCAGTAACATTGAAAAATTGTTGGGAAAATCTAAAAAAGAGAACTCGAAAATACTATGCTGAAGAAAGAAGCAAATTATATAAAACAGGTAAGTTCGTCTATCATAACCTATATATCCTTGAGAGTCAATCTAATAAATACCATGCTACATACCAGATTAATGTTATAATTTTATATATATAAATTACTGTAGAGATTACTATATCAAGAAAAATTTGTTATCTCAAAATCTATGTAACAAAATGTAAAATTAGTAATATATTTTTTACTATAGGAGGTGGACCACATGAAAGTCAATATGACCCTGTAATGGAAAAGATTCATGATATAATAAAACCTTCAGTTGATGGTTTGAATAATGCATTTGATAATGATAATATAGGTAAGTTTTATTAAAATTTATAGTAGGAAGTGATTATGTAATAAAGGAAATATTTAAAGTTATATTTTATAAAAGTTTCATGTAATTAAGTTGCTTATAGACTGCATTCATCAAATTCTAAAGAGAGTATATATATTGTTAGTAAGTGCTTATAATGATTAATGCCTATGATTGATGTAAATTTTTAGATCCATGATAAATACAAAAGAATATTCTAATCACAGATAATCAAACTTCTAATCTAAGTATTTATTAAATACTAATTTTACTAAACGCAGTCATAGTCTTAAAAAAATTATAAAGATGTTGTTAAAAATATGTCTAATTAAAGTTTCTAATTAAAAATTATTATACATGTATATATATAATTTATAAATTAACTTCTAAATTGTTTAAACTATTTGCATATTATCTTTTTGTTTAGAGAATAATCAAAAATCATATTGTGAAAATGAATTGGAATATAATAATGATAACAGTAATACTCAAGGTAATACTGTACCGTTAGAAAACTTATTTGAGGATATACCTTCATCTGATGCAGAAGATTCTGTACTAAAGGTATATAGTTATAATTTTTTAGTTGAATAATATATTTTATTTTATAATTAAATATTTTTTAAATTAGTATATAGGTACAACCCAAGAGACACCAGAAATTCCAGAATACACAGAATCATTTCCTGCCTTGGCAAGTATTAAGAAAAGGAAATTAGATGATATGAAAAGAGATACGTCTAATAAAAACGTGCCATTTAAACAAAGCGGTCCAAAATATAAGCAACATATTAATTTACAGGTATGTTAAAAATAATTAACTAAGTAATAAAACATATGTTTCTTTTCATATTTTTTTATTAATATGTTTTGATGTTACAACATAAATTCTTATTTTTTTCAATTTTAAAATACAAACAATTTTAATAAAAATTGTAATGTACCTGAAAAAAAAGTGGTCCTTCTAAACCTACTATAAACTCAAGTAAACAGGTAATTTATATATTATATAATATATAAAATATATGTATTCAAGGTTTCATTTATCTTGTAATTTATTAATTTGTTTGAAAACTTTAAACATTATGGTTTATTTCTCTATTAGCAGCTTTTATAAAGTACATATCATATAGTACTAATCATAAAATATAGTTTGAATTATATGTATATTTAATATTTATTTGTCATTGTATTTCTTTTAGATCAGGTTTAAAACTTTGAGCTCCGGAGCCATGACACTTCTCCATTCACAGAGAATGGGTGAAAGGAGCTTCTCCACTGGATAAAGAGCAGGCATGATTAACTTCATCCAGCAGAAAAACCCCTTTCCCTTGCTCTCCGTGAATGGAAAGGGAGAAGTGTCGTGGCTCCAGAGCTTGAAGTTACCCAGGCCTGTTTTAGATACAATAATAAAAAAGATTAGTTATTTTTTATGAGACCTTGTATGCATATACATTGTATATATAATGCTTTCAATATATTACAAATTATTTATACATTTGAAAATTAAATAATGCAGCATTTACATAATATATAGAGCCACGGGCCGGTCTCGCTCCGCACGTACGTGGCGCGAGACACTACCGTGTCTTTTGATACTTATATTTATTATTTATTATTACTTTATAGGTACAAGATATTGCAATTAATTGCGATACATCCTCAGAAGAAAATGAATGTACTGATAAGGATGATTTCGGTATTACACAAAGAAAGGTAACATTATATTTATTATTATGTTAGTATTATATATTTATAATAACTATAATACTTAAAAATACTTATAAGTATGATATACATAAAGTTATATAATTTAATTTTAATTATTACAGACTGTAAATACAGGGACAAAGACGAAGGAAAAAAGTGCTGTGAACATGTTGAGAAAGAAGACTAAACCACTTCAAATACGTGGAGAAAATGTACCATTCAATAGCGATTGTGCAAAGACATTTCCTCAAACAAACAAAAATGACTCTATGTCGGATAAAGTATTAAATTTTGCAACACTAGCAAAATCAAAAACAGAATTAGTTGACCTTATGAAAACAGATATAGACAAAAAACATGGAATTGAAATCAATATATTAAATATGCAATTAAAAAGAGAAACACTGCAAGTACAATTGATAGATAAGGAAATTGCAATAAAGGAATGCATTTTAAAACGCGTGAAAAAGACTGAAACGTTAGAAGATATAGAAAATTTAAGTATGTAATTTACTTCAAAAAATGCTTCATAAAATTTGCGCTCACATAATTGCATTATATCCAATAAATTGAATAATTTAAACAATTTTTTAAAAAGAGTTAAGAATAGTATGGTTAAAAAATAAGAAGTTGTTTCGTTTATTTTGTAGAAAGTACAGTGATATTAGATTACAGTGATATTAATATTTCAATCTATGAGAGTAAAAGATCTGAAAGTTCAGTTTCCCGTTTTTGCAAAAATACATTTTTTTATTTTTATGTTAATTGCGTTACATGAAAAAATTAATGTTTTATTTCGTTAATTTTGTAGGAAATACAATAAAATACATGTAAAAAATACAGTGATATTAGATTACAGTAATAATATTTTAAAGTATAAGAGTAAAAGGACTGAAAGTATAGTTTTCTTTTTTGCAAAAATAAAAAGTTTATTTTTATGTTAATCGTCGAAGAGATTTAATATGTATTTAATATAATGACATATTAATACAAAAAAAATATGAGCATAACCATATTATGTACTTATGGAAATATTCAAATTGTAATAAATATTTCAAAAAAAAATATATATATATACCTTATACCTACATATATACATATATACATATATACTTAAGATACAAATAAAATGAAGTAAACAATATTATATTCTGTACATTCAAAAAGTGCAAATTACAATAAATTACAATAACGAATCTAAATTAATACAACAATGGCATGATAATTCTATAATAGAGATTAATTATAGCTGGAATACATTTCGTGCAGAATTATATAAATATGTTTGTAAAAATTAGGATTCTCTATGACGCTAAGCAGACTGCCTCATGGTACTTTTCACAGTTAACGACGACAGAAAACGTTTATAAGCAAACGCTTTGAAATACGAACAAAGTGAACGCTTTTTAGCAAAAAGCAAAAGATTATTTTACGCGAAACACAGATCCTTGCATAATGTTCTTACTTTAAAACGAAAATTCGGCTTTACGTCACGTCTCCCACACTAACGTGGTTTTTTTACATTATAACATATTTAATTTTATATATTTACACCAATCTGAAAAAAGAACATATTTATTAAATATTAGATTTTCCCTTTTTTTATTGTTAATTTACTATTATTAAAAAACATTCTTTAATTCTGTTAAATCTTACCTTTGAAAATAATCATTAATAATTTGTGTGCGTGTAGCGTTCGCATTATTTTGTACATTAATTTCATTATTAATATGTCCTTCGTTAATTATATGATCCCACGGTGCTGGCAAATTAAGAGTAGGGTCTTCAGGAGGATCTTCATCAGCATTACGTCTTGCAATATTATGCAGGACAGCTGTGGCTACAATAATTGTCATTATTCTTGGTAATTTATATCGCATACCTAAAGCTAAAATTGGGAAACGTCTCTTCCAAACTCCAAATAATCGTTCTATAATGTTTCGTGTTCGTATATGTGCTTGGTTATATGCTATTTCTGCAGGTCTTTCAGGATTCAACAATGGAGTAAGTAAATAAGATTTTGATGGATAGCCACTATCTCCTAATATTAAGGCATTTCTATACATATGATTTTCAAAATTAGCTCTTAAACGACTGTTATGAAAAATTGTACTATCATGCACTGAACCAGGCCACCTAGCAACGATATCTGTTATTTCTAAATTTGCGTTACAAACTGCTTGAACATTAAGTGAAAAAAATCCTTTTCGATTTCGAAATAATTCAGCATTTGGTCCACCTAAGAAGTAAAATAATTTATGTAATATTAAATTCTTAACTTGTCAGCATCGTGTGATCACATGCTGTCATAATCATGCACTCATAATTAATAAGTATGAAACATTCATAATTAGTCAAATTTTTGTATTACCAAAAGATTGAACACGTATATGTGTACAATCAATACATCCTACAATTTTTGGAAATCGAGCAATATTATAAAATTTTAATTGCTCTCTTCGAATTTCCTCTTCAGTTGATGGGAAATGTATATAACGAAGTCTCAAACGAGCAATTGCTTCACTGACTCTATGTACAATTCGTTGTGCACTTGTTGTGCTGACTCCCCCGAAATCTCCCATTGTAATCAAAAAAGATCCCGTTGCGTATAAACACAATGTTAAAAGTAATTGGCACATTGGTGATATCGCATTATTTCTTTAAGTATAAAAAGATATAAAATTAAACAGATAAATAATTAAGAATAAATATGTTAAGGATGCATGTTCAAGATATATAGATTAACAAACCATTAATTAAAATATAAGTAAAGTTTCTTTAAAATAAGTATTTATATATATGTATGTATATGTACTAATTACTTGCATTTATAAAATATTCCGTCTTACGTACCTTTCAGTCCTAAATACTAATTCTCCGTGTATATGATTTAATATTGTTATTACAGTTTCTTTGTTTAAACGAAATCTCATTTTAAACTCAATGTTATCTAATTCTATAAAATAATTGACTCGTTCTTTAAAAATTCTTGGTCTTCGATATAAAATATTGATTATGTCTTCGTCATCGGATGAAGATAAAATATCATAATTATAATGTGCCATTCCTATTAATAAAAATATTTTTTTGTAACTATGTAAAATGTTTTTATGTGTAAATTTATATCTTATTTATTCTATTTATATAAATTTATATTTTTTTATATCATAATTTTATATATTTGAATATTTATGAACAAGTTAACAAAGTAAAATATTGTTACAAGTTAAAATAACATTAATGATAAAATTATGGTTATTATAACAAATTCTACAATCGGTATAAATTATGGTATTTAATATAAGTTTTTGAGAATAAAAAAATATATACGATACCGCGTGAAATATAATTTCTTTTATATTCTCTCTTTAGATGTCAAGATGCTGTAAATTTGATGTTTATAACCTCTTTGTATCTCTATACACACATTGAATCTTTATTTTTATACTAGTTATTTTTTTAAACTTCGTTTATCGTAGCTGAACGGTCAAAATTGAGCGTTCAAAATAAACTCAGTTTATTGCCGTTTAAGTTTTGAACGAAACATGGTGGGAATGGAAATATGCGATAAACCAAGATTAAGCAAATGTCACTAGGGTTTAAGTTTTGAACCGAGTTTGAATCGAGTTGGTGAAAACGGGCATAAGCGAGTCACCCCCCACTACTAGAGTTTCCAGACCTGTATTCACGACCGTGGCCTCGCGTCCTCTCGCGCTTTATGACAATGGCGATAATGGCGCGGTGCTTATAGTGCTTCGTGTATCTTGACAACATGGGTCTTTCGCGAGTGTGATATGGCCGCGGCCGAGCCATTGCTCCTCGGGATTGTCTTAACACCGACGGATATCTCTCTCGCGCGAGGATGCCCTCCCCGCGCGGCTATGCCTCGATGACGACACGTTGATGTTAAATTCGATGTAGAGTCTTCTGAGTCGGGAGAATAATGAGGAGCTTGCCGTGGCACCTCCGTGAGTGCATCTACCGCGTGTGTATATCGGCTCCTGCATACATATGCACACACATGCATATGCCAGTGCGATAGATTAACTTTGATTAACTTTGACGCGACGCGAACAAGCAAACTTTTCGGTCTTCTCGTTGCGAGATCTCTTCTCAATCGGAAAATAATGCGAAGTCTGGCGAGGCTTCTCCGCGGGGGCAACTATCGCGTGTGCATTTCAGCCTCTGCAAGCGCATGTACATGTATGCATATATCAGCGTGATAGGTTAGACGAGACGCGAAAGAGTTCGCTATATTTAACGAGATTTCTCTTTAGGGACTTTGATTCTTCTTTGCGTGATTATGTTAAGATTCTTACGCGAGATCGTCGTGATTTTTATATATCTTATGTACTTTTATACATTAATCTAACATAACATAGTATTGCGTTCTGTGATCGCGATATATGCGTGCGGATATTATGTATGTGGATTTTCGCTATTACTGTACCAACGCCTTGACTGCAGCGTTGCTGTTTCGTAAATTCGTCTCTGCAATATATTACAGAACGATGGGTGTATCACTTGTATCATTTATTAAGCAATTTTACTGTGAATTATGTGTGCAAGTTTGCTGTATGTATGTGCCTTGTCTTTCAGGTGATTGTATTCTCTGTGTTTTTATCTTATACATATTGCAGAACATATATATCTGATTAATTAATAAACGAATAAATTGGTGACGAAATGGGATTGTTTATGAACAGGTTTCTTGGTTTATTCATGACTGTTCCTCCGTGTCCTATACAACGACATAACCTATACACGAGACATATAAATGCTTAATACCAGAAAATGGTTATGCTTTGAGATAAGCTGCATATATATTGTTCACCAGCAACAACTACACCTACTTGATACAATATGAATCATATATTCCCCCCCTTTTAAATATTCAAACCAAATATTTAGAGTCATCTTTTCTATCATGTAGTCTGAATGCTGAATATCGGAAAACGATCACATATTCGGACCAAGTAGTAATAAATCTATTAAACAGTAACTATTACATATATCTTGTGCGATACCTTGATGTATCTCTCACTCTGAAACACAAAATTGATGAAACAACGTCCGTTAAGAGTCATATTTCAATACCACATAGCGTGTATGCCTGATGTTGAAAATCGTCTATATTTTGATTTTGGTATTGCATTCATATCAAACAAGCATCACTGCATCTATTTGACGTGATTTTCACACTTACCGTACTATAACATTTAAATTGTAAATTATACCTTCTTCGAGTCACTGCATATATATGAAGTGCATAGACACTGGATACCAGAGATTGGCCATATTTTTAGCTAAGGTTGTATATATATTGCCTATTAGCAATAACTACACCTACTTGACATAATATAAATTAAATATTCCTCTTTTAAATATTCAAATTAGTAAAATTAAACATTTAGAGTCATTTTTTCTATTAACGTGGTCTGAATACTAGATATTAAAGAACGATCAAATATTTGGACTAATTAGCAATAAACTTACTAAACAACAATAATTATGTACACTTGGTACGATACTTTGATGTATCTCACATCCTGGAACACAAAATCGACGAAACAGTGTCTGCTAAAGAGTTATATTTTAATACCACATACTGTATTTGCTGGGCGATGGAAATCGTGAATATTTCGGTTTGGTCTTGTACTCACATCAATAAACAAGTACCTCTGTAACTATTGGACGTGATATTTACATCATATTTATCATGCTTTAACATTCAATTATAAAATAACATCTTTTTCGAGCCATTTCTTATACGTGTGGTGCATAAACGCTGGATACCAGAAAACGGCCATATTTCTGGCTAAAGTCGTATATATATTGTCTATTAGCAACAACTACACTTACTTGACACAATATAAATTATATACACTCTCAAACATCCAAATTAGTAAATTGAAACATTTAGAGTCATCTGCTTTATTAATGTGGCCTGAAAGCTAGATATCGGAAAATGACCATATACTCGGACTAATTAGCAATAAACTTACTAAGCAGCAATAATTATATATATCTGATACGATATTTTTGGTGTATCTCCTATTCTGGAACACAGAATCGGTGAGACAGTGTTTGCTGAGAGCCATATTTTCAATACCATATGGCGTATATGTCTGATGTTAGAAATCGCGTATATTTCGGGTTGGTTTGGTATTTACATCAACAAACGAGTACTTCTGCACCTATTTAACATGACATTTATATCATATTTACCGTACTTTAACATTTAATGGTAAAATAGCATCTTTTTCGAGTCACTTCTCATGTATGAGATGTATGAATACTAGATACCAGAAAGTGACCTTATTTCTGATTAAAACTGTGAAATACTGTCAACTAGCAACAACAACACCTACTTAACACAGTGTAGATCATGTATCCCTTCTTTAAATACTCAAATTAATGAAATTTAAACACTCAGAGTCATTTTTTCTACCATGCGGTCTGAATGTTGGATATTGAAAAGTGACCATATATCTAGACTAATCAGCAATAGACTTATTAAACAGAAATAATTATGTAGAAGTAATTATATATCCGGTACGATATTTCGACGTATCTCTTATTCTGGAACACAGAATCGACGAAACAGTGTCTGTTATAGAGTCATGTTTCAGTACCGCATGGCGTACATGCTTGACGCTGAATATCGCGTATATTTTGGTTTGGTCTCAATAAACAAGTACTTCTGTATCTTTCTGACGTGATATTTATATCATACTTATCGTAATTTAACATTGAACTGTAAATAGTATCTTTCTTGAATCGCTTCCTATACATGAGGTGTATGAGTGCTGGATACCAGAAAGGGACCATATTTTTGGTTAAAGTTGTATATGTATTGCTAATCAGCAACAACTATACCTATTTGATACAATATAAATCACATACCCCCCCTTTTTAAATATTTAAATTAGTAAAATCAAAACACTTTGAATCATCTTTCTATTATGTGATTTGAATGCTAGATATTGGTACTCAATCTTTTTCTGCAATTTGTATTATGTAATTAGTCTTAGTTTATTTGTTCTAAATGTTTTTTGTCTATTGTGATTATGCGAAGAAGTTCACAATGTGAGTCCAACGTGTGAATTGTATTATTACAATATTCGATACAAGCAAATAATATATTCGAGGACATAACCTCTATAAATCACAGATCGCACATTTGAGTCACATTCTTTTGTTCTGATTATGTTTTTTCTTCCAGGATACCTATCAGGGAGGAGAAAGAAATAAAGGTAAAACTGAAGGAGAGCTTCCTCCTCACCGATTTCGATGAAATTAGGCTTAATCGATTCGTTTTTGCACAAAACGAATGAATCTGGCAGAAAGAAGCCCCGCTCGGCCCCGCGACGCGAGATATTAACTGTTAAAGTTGACGACTATCAGGTTATGAGACCTTTCATACCGACGCGATGTAGCGACTGGTAGCGACCACGAACATGCCTTGCGGCCAAATGCGCATGCTCCGTAGCCGCACGCGTATGCAAAAGAAGGTCACGTGACAACTGTTTGGTTGGTAAGGCCCGGTTCAACAGTGGCCAGTTAGCTTAACTAGTAGTTAATTCTCACTCTCTGTCTCTTTCTAACCTCTGAGGTTAGAGAATTAACTACTAGATAGTTAAGCTAACTGGCCACTGTTGAACCGGGCCTAAGTCAGAAATGTAACATAATTCGAAATGATATTCTTTCGGCGTATAGATTAGTGACGCTTTAAAAGTATTTAAGTGTTTAAAGCGTGTCAACTAACCTATGTAGATTAGTAACGCGCTTTAAAAGTATATATTTAACTGTTTAATGATTTTCGTTAAAGCAGGGCACACACACACACGTGTGTATGCCCTGCTTTACAGAAGTTGTGATTTTTCTTAAAGCAGGGCACACACACGTGTGTATGTCCTGCTTTATAGAAGTTGTGATTTTCGTTAAAGCAGGGCACACACACACACGTGTGTATGTCTGCTTTTATAGAAGTTGTGATTTTTGTTAAAGCAGGGCACACACACACACGTGTGTATGTCCTACTTTTATAGAAGTTGTGATTTTCGTTAAAGCAGGGCACACACACACACGTGTGTATGTCCTGCTTTATAGAAGTTGTGATTTTCGTTAAAGCAGGGTACACACACACGTGTGTATGCCCTGCTTTATAGAAGTTGTGATTTTCGTTAAAACAGGGCACACACATGTGTGTATGCCCTGCTTAACATAAAAGTTAATATATCGTGCAACAAATCTTCGGATACTGCATTTAGATATGAAAAATTGACAAGGATCATTCTATTATGATCTTTTTGATTTTTATCCCAAAACATTTTTCGGATGAATTTGGGCCATGTTTTTGCATCGCCAACAACATCTTGAACCGCTAGCCACGGAGTGCTATTTAATTGCTCTACTGAATAGGACATTGTAAATATTTTAGAATTGCACACAACAATATATGATGTAATTGAGGTTGGGCGCTCAAGTACATCGACTACACATGTGACCACGGAGCATGCGTATGTGGTCGCGGAGCATGTCCGTAGTAGAGTCCTAGATAATAGAGAAGCGACATTGAAATCGATAGGTGCGATATATCGATAAACCCGCCATTTTGTTTCTCCATATGGAGAAGACCACGGTCAAAGGAGGTTAGCATAAAATGACGCGTAAAGTATAGTTTGGAGTAGTTTGGACGCTCATCCATGTATTGGAATTGGCAAAAAGTAAAACGACGAGGAGACAACCTTTAAAAATAAAAAAAAATGTAAGTAAGGAGGATAAGATGTAAATATTTTTTAAGAATATTCATTATTTTAAATATTTTATTTTTCTTATAAAAAATAATAAATTTATTATTTTGTAGTTACAATGGCAAGAAAATGTGTTGCTTTATCATGCTCAACAACATCAGAGGAAAATATATTTCAATTATTTAAGTTACCGAAGGATCAGCTACTGAGAAAAATATGGAGTAATAAAATTGTACAAGGCACTAAGAGCAATGAAAATTATTATACAATGGAAGAAAAGTATCTTTGTGGTATGAATTTTTTTGACAGAGTATTAAATTTTAGTTCACGTTAATCAGAATGGCAGGCTTTGTATTTTAATTTGACTATTATAAGAAACTAAACTTGTCATAATTAATGTAAATGTCCTGTAATGGCATTGAATATGTATGTTCATTAAATGGCTTCGATGGGAGACTATCGTTAAAAACTGAAGGAATTGCTCCGATTTTCAGTTTCCTCTTACCATCTTCTCTAACACGCTCCCGAGAAAACCTGTCAAAATGCTCCTGAAAAAATATGCATGCTATCAGTAAATGACTTCGCTATATATGTATATGTATATATTTGCTACACTGCAGCTTACAGAGCACACAAACAATGGATCCTTAGGCTCCCAAGTAGATCCATTAATATTCCTAATATTGTTAATCCATCTAGCTTTCTGTCCTTCATTTCTAGGAAAACGATGAAACATAAGAGTTTTGTTGTTGTTTTTGTCTCCTACCTTCCGTCCCTTACTTTTGTAAATATTTGTACACGTATGTATACAGCACTTTATCCTGAAGAGGAAAAAAGAATGTTTCTTATAAAAAAACAATAAAAGTTTAATATTCTTTTCAATAGGTAGAATAATTTATATTTAATAAAGATTTATATACGTGAGAGTACTTACGTCATAATTAATAGGAGAATACGCAGGAAAACTACCGGATAAAGCACGTTCCGCTCGAGAAAGCATAGGCCCACGTAGGCCTTCTCAAACCATATGATCCTCACCGGCTCTCGTACCTCGAATTGCGCGTGCTCATGACTACGTAGTACCGGTCTCGAAAGGCACAGCCAAGGCAGCTGCTTGTGCAGCTGCGGCACGATATAGTACAGGAGAAAGCCCAAGCAACTCACGATACTCCACAGTACCGGATTAAGCTCCGGTTGCAGGGCGGTGAACACCGTCGTACGATGAATTCCGAAAGACAGGGTGCCGATCACCGCGCACACGATTAGATCGTTCTTCAGTTTGGCGTTCACTGTCGAGCGTAACTTCTCCGGCAAAGGATCCACCAGCTCAGTATCTGACATTTGCTCGCCCACCTTGATCTTGACGTCTTTCTTCCTGCCGGACGTCTTGCTCTTGGTCTTCTTGTAACTCGCGGCCACGTTATCAGGCTGCGACGACGACGTGTTTTCAATGATTTTGGCTTCCTTCTCCTCCGTGTACCAATGTCTCGCGCTGTCTCACCGGTCTCACGTGCAGCAGGAACGTACATGGACTCTAAGTCCTAGATAATAGAGAAGCGACATTGAAGGGAATGGTCTGATTGGCTAACTAAATTACGTGGTCCAGCGCCATTTTGTTTCTCGCTTATGGTTAAATAAGTAAGGTTAATGTACGTTCCTGCTGCACGTGAGACCGGTGAGACAGCGCGAGACATTGGTACACGGAGGAGAAGGAAGCCAAAATCATTGAAAACACGTCGTCGTCGCAGCCTGATAACGTGGCCGCGAGTTACAAGAAGACCAAGAGCAAGACGTCCGGCAGGAAGAAAGACGTCAAGATCAAGGTGGGCGAGCAAATGTCAGATACTGAGCTGGTGGATCCTTTGCCGGAGAAGTTACGCTCGACAGTGAACGCCAAACTGAAGAACGATCTAATCGTGTGCGCGGTGATCGGCACCCTGTCTTTCGGAATTCATCGTACGACGGTGTTCACCGCCCTGCAACCGGAGCTTAATCCGGTACTGTGGAGTATCGTGAGTTGCTTGGGCTTTCTCCTGTACTATATCGTGCCGCAGCTGCACAAGCAGCTGCCTTGGCTGTGCCTTTCGAGACCGGTACTACGTAGTCATGAGCACGCGCAATTCGAGGTACGAGAGCCGGTGAGGATCATATGGTTTGAGAAGGCCTACGTGGGCCTATGTTTTCTCGAGCGGAACGTGCTTTATCCGGTAGTTTTCCTGCGTATTCTCCTATTAATTATGACGTAAGTACTCTCACGTATATAAATCTTTATTAAATATAAATTATTCTACCTATTGAAAAGAATATTAAACTTTTATTGTTTTTTTATAAGAAACATTCTTTTTTCCTCTTCAGGATAAAGTGCTGTATACATACGTGTACAAATATTTACAAAAGTAAGGGACGGAAGGTAGGAGACAAAAACAACAACAAAACTCTTATGTTTCATTGTTTTCCTAGAAATGAAGGACAGAAAGCTAGATGGATTAACAATATTAGAAATATTAATGGATCTACTTGGGAGCCTAAAGATCCATTGTTTGTGTGCTCTGTAAGCTGCAGTGTAGCAAATATATACATATACATATATAGCGAAGTCATTTACTGATAGCATGCATATTTTTTCAGGAGCATTTTGACAGGTTTTCTCGGGAGCGTGTTAGAGAAGATGGTAAGAGGAAACTGAAAATTGGAGCAATTCCTTCAGTTTTTAACGATAGTCTCCCATCGAAGCCATTTAATGAACATACATATTCAATGCCATTACAGGACATTTACATTAATTATGACAAGTTTAGTTTCTTATAATAGTCAAATTAAAATACAAAGCCTGCCATGCTGATTAACGTGAACTAAAATTTAATACTCTGTCAAAAAAATTCATACCTCACAAAGATACTTTTCTTCCATTGTATAATAATTTTCATTGCTCTTAGTGCCTTGTACAATTTTATTACTCCATATTTTTCTCAGTAGCTGATCCTTCGGTAACTTAAATAATTGAAATATATTTTCCTCTGATGTTGTTGAGCATGATAAAGCAACACATTTTCTTGCCATTGTAACTACAAAATAATAAATTTATTATTTTCTATAAGAAAAATAAAATATTTAAAATAATGAATATTCTTAAAAAATATTTACATCTTATCCTTCTTACTTACATTTTTCTTTTTATCTTTAGGTTGTCTCCTCGTCGTTTTACTTTTTGCCAATTCCAATACATGGATGAGCGTCCAAACTATACTTTACGCGTCATTTTACGCTAACCTCCTTTGACCGTGGTCTTCTCCATATGGAGAAACAAAATGGCGGGTTTATCGATATATCGCACCTATCGATTTCAATGTCGCTTCTCTATTATCTAGGACTCTACTAGGACTCTAATACATGTGACATGTAATTAGCATCGAGCCGACATTCTACAGCTTGAGCTTGCGCGATTCTCAACCTCAACAACCTTTTTAACAGCAATTTATTAATAATTTAACTGACCCTGGGGCCGTTTTCACCTGAATAACTTGTAAGTCGCGTGCGCCAACTCAGCCTCAGGGCTGTTTACATAGAGGCTCAGGCGCGCGCGTCTCTCGTTATGTTTTCGAACTTGAGTCTGTAGGTTGCCTGAATTGGTCAAGAAATGGTTACTTCGCAGAATGATTAAATGACTAACATGCTCGCGTGATTCACGAAGTAAGTGTGTCGAATTGAACTGTTCACATGGAAACAGATTAAATAAGCATATATTTAAGTAACTGCGAAATGCGGCTTAATGAATGACTTACCGGGCGATTGATTGACTCAAGTTATTTCCCGCACGTAATGGTGCATGATAGGCGATTCGAGATACGCGACGCGTTATGCTGCGCATGGCAGACGAGTCGATACCGTGCAATTGAAAACTGGCCTTAAGGCCGATCCATATGAGCAATTCGCGAATTACACGCGTCAATTTAGCCCTGCCGGCCTTTTATATGGAAACTTATATATATACAGATGCTTTCCCGTTATATTTCCTGCGTTTTGAGCTTACAAATTGTCTGAAATAATCGGGGAATGGTCGCTTTGCTGGACGGCTGGATAACTAGCAAGCTCGCGTTGCATATGAGACTAACAAAACGAATCGAACTGTTTACACGAAACAAACTGTAGATGAATAAGCGGATATTCGAATGACTGCGAAGTGAGACTTCACGACCGACTGATCGGACAGCTGGCCTGCGTTCTCTGCATTTAATTACGAATTATATTGCGTTGCGAGACCGCTCTATTATAACTGACCTTAGAGCTGATTTGTATGAAAACTTACGATCTATACGCGTTTAACTAGCCTTTTGGGCTGTTTACACGGAGACTCAGATGACGATTTGTCTAAACATTGCGTTTTTGGGCTTGCGTCTCAATTGACGTGCTGCTAATTGAGCGTATAATTTCACAGTTTTAGTATTATGTTTTGCGTAAGGGTTCGTGCACGCACATCTCTACTATTGTCAGCCCCTCGCGGTTTACTCGTATACGCGCGACTGGCAATATCCATCTTTGCTATAGCACGCCCTTGGACAAGGCGTGGCTACTGCGAGTTTTTTGTCCTAGGGTGTGTCTTGGGCGAAACACACCCGAAACATCATTCCAAATAAACAATCATGGAAGTACGCCATATGGAAAAATTCTTACCGTCTCAGGGGACTTCGGACACCCAGAGACCGGCGCGGGGGGAGTACAGTCCCAGCGACCCCCGTGTCGAATCAAGCGATGGGCTTGAACCCTTAGGACCAGTGTTGACCCCGGGCACTGGAGGAAGAGAAGCTACCGGGATGGCAGAACTGGCGCCAACCTCGGGCGTCGGCGATGTCTCTACTAACGAGGACCCCACTGTTGAGATACCGGTTATACCATTGCCCGCGAGAACCGAGGTGGAATTTGGAAGGAAAGCAGGAGTTTCAGATACTCCTGTATCCATACGTCGACATGACCCTCTGGACACACCCGGCCGTACGCTGGATTACATCTTGAATCGTGATGCGGCTGAGTCTAAAGCGCGGCCCATGACTGAGGACGATTCTGCCGCCGCGCTCGATCTGTCAAAAAACTCGGAGGATTTTCCTCCTTTCACCGGGGATGACAATATGGACGTGGGAAATGACGATGACGCCCCGATCGAAATCCTGGACTCTGACGAGGAGCCCCTTGTTAATAGAAAAAATCAAAAGAGGAAGGCGAATACGAGCCTCTCTCTTTTACCACCCGATACGAGCTCGGTTTCGAACGTGTCATATCGACATATGAAGAGACCAAAGCCTTCGCGTTTAAAGATAAGGGATCCTCCCCCTTCTTCTGATTCTTTAGACGGGAAAACTCGAATTGAAATTATTCCGGACACGGTCTTGAAACACATGGATCTAAACGAGCTTGCCAAACTCTCCACAGACTTCTTGGAGAAGATTGAGCTAATAAGAAATGACAGCAAGAGCTTACAAGGTCCTTTAAGCGGATCTATTAAGCGAGGCCTTTTAAATCTTTCCGACATTCTGGGCGTTCTTTTTGAAAGACTTGGTTCGTCCGATGACTCCGCTCTCAGGGCGCAAAACATCGAACTCGCCTCTCAACTTAGAACTCTTAAGAAGGAAGATGCTCAGAACAAGAGACAGCAGACCCTTCTTCAAAGGGAAAATGAATCCCTGAAAAGAGATTTGATAGCACTGCAAGCAAGGGTCTCGAATCTTGAAGCCCGCGACCAGCCGTCGACCTCTCCCATGCTTGATCGGGAAACCTCGCCTCCACCTTTCGTTTTTGGGGAAACACAGGCGAAAAACCCCGGATTTAATTTTGATTTTAGTGCTAAGATTCAGCGTAGGGAGACTCAAGAGAACAGTGAAAGGCGCGCAACTACTGAATCTCCGGGGGGGGCGTGAGCGTCTGCCTTTTCCCCAACGGCCGAGGATTGTCAACGTTCAACCTCCTGCCAAACGCGTGGTTATGGTCGACAAAAGGACTACGACTGACAGTATTGGGAGAGCATCTTCTGTGAATCGCCAAAGTGCGGCGGCTACCGCGGTTCCGAGAGATGCTCCAATTAACAGGAATCTTACGCGACTGGCTCGCGGCTCGGGGAAGTATTCGGAATTGTCCACTTCGGACTGCCCGGAAGAATCAGATGACATCAATCGCTTAGAGGAAGACAGGATCAGTGCTCAAATAGCGAAGCTTTCTAAGCGACGCAGAGAGCTGAGAGCCACCAAATCTAAGCGGGGGGACAGTATCCCCGTAGTTACGAACGGGGAAAGAGGAACCCCCCCGTCCTGAGAGGACTTTGCCCTCCAGAACTCCACCTTCTAGACGGGAAGGAGAACCAGTCGTTCCTCGCCGACAGAATCGTCGTAGGCCGCCAAAAACGGCGGCCGTGACCATCACTTCGCTTGACGACAAGGTATCGTACGCGGACATACTTCGGAAAGCCCGCAGTGAGATCGCACTGGACTCGCTGGGTATTGAAAGCTCCAGAATAAGGAAGGGTATAAACGGCGGCATTATTATCGAGATCCCTGGTGCCGACGGCGTATCTAAGGCTGATACTCTGCTGAATGAATTAAGAGGAGTATTGGGAACCGCGGTCCGGGTAACTAGACCCACTACTATGGGGGAACTTAGGATATGGAATATGGACGACTCCATTTCACCTTCAGATATCATCGAGCAGATCGCGATTATTGGCGACTGCGATAGAAACGACATTAGACTGGGCAATTTGAGACCCATGCCTAGTGGTTTGTTTTCCGTTTGGGCAAAATGTCCTCTCGTTTCCGCTGACAAAGTCGCTTCGTCGGGCAAGCTCCGGATTGGGTGGACTCTCGCGCGCGTCGAGCTATTGCCCCCACGTCCGATTCAATGTTTTAAATGTTGGAGATTTGGTCATGTCCGCACCACTTGCAAGTTCCCGGAAAATAGATCCGGAAACTGCTTCAAATGTGGCGAAGGGGGCCATCAAATAGATGCATGCCTGTCAGGCCCATGCTGTGTAATCTGTAAGGATGCCGGGAAACCGCATTTCCACAGAATCGGGTCTATTCCCGGATGCCTTGACAGTGTCAACCCGGGAGGAGGCCGGCTGGGATTTGGAACCAATGTTAGCGTCGCAAGCTTGGGAAGATGACGCGCATAATTCAAATCAACGTGGGAAGGTGCAAGGAAGCACAGGATCTTATGATACAGTACTCCGGCGAGTTGGGAGCTGAGGTGTGCGTGGTTTCCGAGCCAGCCCGTACGTCCGACTCCCAACTTTGGTATCACGGCCGAGGCGATATGGCGGCCATTTTCGTCAATTCCAGGATCGCTCGCCACCCCGCGACTTTGGTATTCCAAGGTGACTCCGTCGTCATGATTAGATATGGACACCATTATATTCTGTCCTGCTATGTGTCCCCCAATTTGGATTATCGGGGTTACGAGGATTTTCTCAGCGAGCTTACCGTGGCATGCTCCGGCAGGAGTGGACTTGTCGTGTGCGGCGACTTCAACGCACATTCGATTTCTTGGGGCGCGCGCGCCTCAGACTATAGGGGAGATCTCCTCGAGGACTGGGCCGCTCAGTCCGATTTACGACTGGCGAACGTAGGAGACCGATGCACATTCGTAGGACACCAGGGATCTTCTGTTATCGACCTCACGTGGACGTCTCCCGACTTGGTTCGCGGCGTTGTCGATTGGTCGGTCAGGGAGGACCTGGAGACGCTTTCCGACCACCTCCTTATTTCCTTTGTGCTGCGCGACCCGGGCCGAACCGTCTCCGCCCCGGCTCCTCGTCCTCCGAGGACTGCCGCGCGCTGGAATTTCCGTAAAACAGACAGGGATCTTTTCCGCGAGGCCATGGAGTGGTCGTGCGCGGTCACCCCAGCGAGCGATCGAAGTATGTTAAATTATGACCCGGATAAGTGGCTACATCACTGTTTCGCGAACGCCTGCTTCGCTGCGGTTCCCCTTGTTCGTCCTTCCGGGGGACGGCGCGGGACATACTGGTGGAGCCCTGAGATCGCCGACCTGCGTGCGGAGTCTATTAGAGCCAGACGTCTTTGGACTCGCGGGCGTCCCAGGGACTCCCGAGAGCTCTCGGAACGTAAGAGAGCCGAATATGTGGCTGCTACCACGGCTTTGAAGAATGCCATCAGGAAAGCTAAATCTGATTTCTGGCAGGAGCTTATTGATTCGATCAACGGCGACCCTTGGGGTTTGCCTTATAAAATTGTGCTCAATAAGTTACGCAAACCCGCGCCTAGTATGTTCTTGACGCTAGAACCTGAGGACCTCCGATCCTTGCTGGACAATCTGTTTCCCCCGGGTAATCCCTTGATCCCCGTTGATCTGGGGAACTGCGAGGACTTCGCCCCCGTCACACCTGAAGAAGTAAAGGAGGCCATTCGTGCAAAAAGGAAGTCTGGCACCGCTCCTGGCCCTGACGGCTTTAAGTCTATAGTATTGAACATCATGCCTCCAGTCATGCTGGCTAGACTCACCCATTGTTTTAATTTGATCCTTAGACGGGGAGTCTTCCCACAGCATTGGAAAGTGGCGAACTTGGTGCTCATACCGAAGGGAGCACCTACGGTTGGGGAACCTCCCAAAGCCCGCCCCATTTGTTTGCTTAACGAGGTCGGAAAGGCTCTCGAGAGAGTCATTGCCAGGAGAATTACTCGCCATATGGATGAGAATCCTCGACACGACCTTTCGGATCTCCAATTTGGCTTCCGGCGCATGCGATCCACCACCGACGCACTCTTCTTCGTGAAGCGCACCATCGTCGGGGCTCGCGGGGAGGGAAAGATGGCGCTGGCTCTCTCCCTCGACATTGAAAACGCATTCAACTCTTTGAAGTTACCCAGCATCAGGACGGCTATGCGCGTTCGTCGCCTTGATGGGTATTTGAGGAAGATCGTCGAGTCCTTTCTAACTGAAAGAAAAATCAGATACAACACCCCTGACGGGGCGAGACGCTGCCGGACTGTAAACAGAGGGGTTCCGCAGGGCTCTGTTCTCGGCCCACTCTTGTGGAACATGGCCTTTGACAGCGTTCTCCGTACGCTGATACCCGCGAGCTGCCACATTGTGTGTTACGCGGACGACACCCTGTTAATTGTGACCGGCCAAGACTACGAGACGGTTTGCGCCAAGGCGTCTGAGTGTCTCGAGCACATGCTGATTAATATCCGCCGCCTTGGTTTGAGAGTCTCATGGGCGAAATCTGAGGCGATCTTCTTTGGAAGCTGCCCCAGAAATTCTTCAATCGCGATTGAGGGCCATTGGATACGCTTCACTAATGTCATGAAATATCTCGGTGTCTTCTTAGACAGAAGATGGTCCTTTGTTCATCATTTCTCGCGAATCGCGGACAAGGCCACCAGAATCAGTCGCGCCCTATGCGGAATCTTGCCTAACCTACGGGGCTCTTTGGAGAACAAAAGGAGGTTATATTTTAGCGTCATCACCTCCATTATTCTATACGCGGCTCCGATTTGGTGCGAGGAGCTCTCGGCCTCCGGAAACCAGAGGCGCCTCATGGGTCGCACTTTGCGCCTCATCGCCTCCCGCACGATAATGGCGTATAGGACTGTCTCGTACGAGGCTGCTACTTTATTGGCAAGAGTGCCCCCGATTCACTTGTACGCCGCCTATCTCCGTCGGGTTTACTCGGCCCTGGATGAAATGAAGCGCGCCGGTACGTGCACGCCGGACAATTGCGGTGTCATTTCCGACGAGCTGCACGAGAGGGAGAAGAGGATTCTCCGTGCGCAATGGCTGGAGCACATAAGAACCGAATATCTTCCCGGTGGGAGAACCAGGAACGCTATTATTCCCAACTTTGACGCGTGGCTCGACAGGACGACGGGCTTTCTCTCCTTTCGAACAACTCAGCTATTAACGGGGCATGGATGCTTTGGCACCTACCTCTATAGAATTGGGAAAGAGACTTCACCCACGTGCCGATATTGTCGCCTCTCACCGGACACGGCCGAGCATACCTTACGGTGTGCCCGTACTGGGGCCTGGAGAGGGGGGAACTTACCGCCGTTATCGGCCAGGACCTCTCCCTCAGCGCGGTTGTGGCTTCCATTTGTGAATCTCGCGAGGCGTGGTCCGCCTTTGCCAGTTTTGCCGAGCGCGTTATGTCCGTGAAGGAGGAGGACGAGAGAAGGCGCCAGCAGGGCCTGATTGACCAGCCCATTATTATTGGCGTGGCTCCGGAAGATTAAACTGCGACAATTTAATGCGTTCTTCGTGCGTTTCTGCGTGGCTCGACGACTGTTTGCGATTATTGCTGAATTCTTGCGTCGTTTGTCACTCGTTGCGTGGTTTCGCTCTGCGGGGAGCTCTCTCCCGGTATTTTTCTCGGGGGGGGGGTTTCGGGCGCCGGTCGGCGGCGTTCTTGTCTTCTCCCTCGCTGGCCCGGCGCGTCGACTGGTGCGACGCTGCCGGGTCGTCTGGGGGTGGCGGGGTCGCGGTCGGTCGGCGTCTGGTGCTCTCTCCTCCTTACCTTTTCTTTGTCTTTTTCCCCCTCTCTCTTTTGGTATATGTCGAGATCCGCGGGACCCGTCCGGGGGCGTCGGCCCGCCGGGGCTGGCTGCTCACTGCTTTTTCGGGCTCGGACGTCGCTGTTCGCGCAGCGGCTCCTGAGCACTTTGCGGTTGCCGGCGGCGGCGGGTCGTTTCCCCGGGCGGTTCCCGCACGGTCTCTCTTTACACTATAACATAATATAAAAACTGTAATTATTATTTATACAAGGTGAGTTTTATTTTGTGTGCCAATTATCTTCGCTAATTATCTCAGAAAGTATTGGTTTATTGGAAAAATGTTTCAGATAAAAATTGGAGGGTTCATAGAGGAATAATGGATGATCTTATTAGATTTTGAGTCTGGAACCCATGTTGAGCCCAGTAGGGTCCAAGTCAAATTTTTTAAATAAAAACTTCCATTTTTTA
Organism: Temnothorax ravouxi; assembly: GCA_030770255.1. Lineage (NCBI taxonomy): Eukaryota > Metazoa > Arthropoda > Insecta > Hymenoptera > Formicidae > Temnothorax > Temnothorax ravouxi. The sequence goes on from JASTWP010001296.1 coordinate 64,282, forward strand.
TTACATTATCTTTTTCTACTAATTAATATAAACAACAATTGTCTGAAACATTTTTTATTTGCCTTATACTTTTTGAGATATTCAAGAAAAATTTGGTAATTTTTTTAATATTTAGCTTATGATATCTTGATAAATGCTTGTCGGAGGGAAAAATGATACAAGACTTTATGCTATTGCAATAATACCCCAATTTCTTTAAATATTTGTGTATAGATTTCCTTAAAGCTTTCATTTGTACACAATTATTTAAAGAAATTAGAATACTATTGCAACAGTATATTCTTGAAATAAAATTAAGTCAAAAAGTCCTGTACCACTTTTCACTCCAATGAACATTTACTGACAAACATCTATTGTTAGCTAAATATTGAAAAAAATACCAAGTTTTTCTTGAATATCTCAAAAAGTATAAGGCAAATAAAAAAATGTTTTAGACAAAAATTGTTCATATTAATTAGTAGAAAAAGATGATACAATAAAAAAGGGGTTTCTGTTTAAATGATTTTACTTGGATCCTATTAGGCTTAACACAGGTCCCGAACTCAAAATCTAATAAAATTGTCTATTGATCCTTCTTGAACCCTCTAACTTTTATCTGAAACACATTTTTCCAATAAATCAATACTTTTTGAGATAATTATAGCGGAGATGATTGGCACACGAAATAAATCACCTTGTTTATTTTATACATAATTACATATTCAAACATAAGAGTACAGGGTTAAGTATGACGTGTTCAGATATTCAATGTCTATACTGAAAATCTGTGGTTAATGTTATACATACACTTTAGATTTTTAGTACTGGATATTAAAATATTAGAACGCAATTTATACCAAGTTTAAATTTTTCTTACTTATGTATTTAATAAATAAAGCTGTCGCTCAGAAGAGTTTGATAGAAATCAAACTGCTTGGTGCTGCTCTGCGTGAACTTCCACTGATGAAAAGCAACGTAACACTGCAACATAATACAAAAACAGTAATAGTTTATATCAAATTTAACTTTTTCTTACTTACGTATCTAATAAATAAATCATTTGCTCTTCTATTAAACTACTTGGTGCTGCTCTGGACTGCATAAACATTCACTGATGGAAAGCAATACTGTAACATATATAGCATAAGAACAATAATTATTATAAAATCACGTAAATGGTTAAATAATTATGGTTAAATTACTTACTTAATTAATGATTAAACTGCTTTTTAGGAGATTTGGGATCGGCATATTTCTATCACGTATCTCCAACTGAGGACTTCAGTTGGATTAAACTGTTAAAAATTTTGAGGTTAAGTTAGCATCAAGATTTAAGTATGAAGCCGTTAATAAATAATTTCATTAGAGACTCGTTCAATAAGGTTACAAAGGCAAATATATGTATTTTAAGATGGTCATTGAAATGATTTTTATGATATTAACGTGGTTTTTGCAGACCATATGCCACGTAATTTCTTATTTTGGATTTAACGATTTTGGATTAATTAAATAAAGAAAAATTACTTGAAATTAAAACCATTGTTTCTGTGCGGTGTCGTACTACGTGATTGCGTGGTCCCACGGACCCACGGAGCCATGCAAGAGACAGCGAGAGAAGACCGGGAATGGTGGGGGTCGGTGCTGCGACCAAGCGCATAGCCACACACACTAGCGTTCTTCCCTCCACTTTCGCACACAGAAACGTTCTGTTTATCCGTGTGACAAACTCGTAATTTGAAAAATTTAATATTGATTATATAAGAAATATAAATTTTAAATTTTATCTATTTATTTTATTATCAATTTACTTACTGGCGCTTAATTAAAAATTAATCGTATATATAATTACCTTTTATTATTACAAAACAATTAATAACAAGTTATAAAATTAAATACCACTTATAAAATTTATCTTAATCACTTTTATTCCCCAAAAGTACAAGTCAGTCTCTTTTAATTCCATCACATTTTTTTATTTAAATTTTTTTTCTTTCAGTTCAAAATTCTTTAACTGGTATATATTATCTGTGCAATACGTATGATTGTGTGATACCTTAATAACGTCTTAATGACGTCAATAAGATGTCATTAAAATGTCATTTAACAATATTTTGCTACTTAAAGTATTATATTTCAACAATATATTGCAGCAATATTACTGTAATATTTCAATATTATTTAAAAACGTGTAATACATCAGTAATATTTCTGAAATATTTCATTATAATACGTAATATTTCCACTATATTGCAATATTACTGCAATATTTCTGCTATTATGTGCTATGTGGGATATTCCAGGACTGTACATTTCAAAAAACATTTTTTCAGGACCCTGGAAACTGCCAAATGTCCCGGAATAAGTATATCCATGTAAAAAATAAAAGTCCCGGAACATACTTCCGGACCTACATATATATATATATATATATATATATATATATATATATATATATATTGTTACGCCCGTAAAGTACGCCCGTGCCGCGCGACATGTGAATCGCTCGCTACGTTGTCTTTCGTCCTTAGCGACGGCTGTCTTGTTGATAATTATTGACTGTCAGATTCGTTCTGGGTTTCCGTCACGATCGGACGTGTTAACCCGAGCTCTGTATACAAACGAATCATTATTAAACGAGTTCCTTTTATACAAATAACGAGCCTTATTCATTGAGCGAGTGCCGGAGTGCGAGTGAGTGCAAGTGTAAGTGAGCGACATACGCCCGGCGAGCGTAACAATATATATATCATATAACGTCCATTTTAGATGAGAATTATATACACTTATATATATATTGTTATATGAAAACTTTGTTGCCGGGGATTACGTTTTTCAATGAGAAAAACGATAAGTTACTTTTTTCAATGAGAATAATGAGTTATTATTATATTATTAATTAATTATAAATATTTAAAATATATTATTATAACATATTCTTAAAATATATTGGAACAACTTCGCCGAATAATTAAGAATCATACATGATGTACGCAATCAATTCAATGTTGAAACGATGTCGAATCGATGTCGATTTGAACTCTTTGACATCAATTTGACATAGTTTCGACATCGATTCGATTACTATTTCCCACTGGTTAGAGACGGAGCACGCGCTCTGAATATGTTTCGATACGCGTGCAATTTCATGTGAGAAGGCATTTTCATGTCGTGAGTATGGTTAATACACACATCAAGACTGTCATTATTCGATCGCGCGGCGCGACGTTGGCCCAATAGGCCTATTTTGTGACGAGCCGGCACTGGTTTCTGACGTTCACCCGACATTAAGAAAAAATTATATTTGTATATCCGATTTGAAATTTTATTACTCTTTTTAAACTGAATTTGTTTCTTAAGAATTATTGAAAAATTGTATATTTGTGCTGGTTATGACACATGTAGACTATATATAACACTTACATCAAATTAAGAAGTAGTCTACCACGTAAGACGGTTGGCTCACGATCCAGAGGTCTCGAGTTCGAATCCCACCAAGGTAAGTGTTTTTTCAAATACAAAAAAGTATTTATAATCATAAATTGCATCTTAAGAAACAAATTTAGTTATAAAATAGTAATAAAATTTTGAAAAAAATAATTTTTTTTATGCTGGGTAAATTTCCTTATTGAAGTTCAAATCGACATCGATTCGACATTGTTTCAACATTGATTTGATTGCTATATTTTCATAAATGTCAAATAATTCTTAAAAAAAGGTTGGAATAGAATTCCCTCTGTTTGCAAACTCTCTTTTATCATTATAAAGCGCTCTAGCTGTCATACGAAATATATCAATTTTTTAAGGATTTTGATATCGATGAATGCTCGAAACTGTGACCACCTGAATATCGAAATCGATGTAAAGATCGATTTTCTATTGATATCGAGATTTCGATATCTAATCGACGTCGATCCGATGTATCATTTCTCACTGGGTCTAGAGTCCTAGATAATAGAGAAGCGACATTGAAATCGATAGGTGCGATATATCGATAAACCCGCCATTTTGTTTCTCCATATGCTGGAGAAGACCACGGTCAAAGGAGGTTAGCGTAAAATGACGCGTAAAGTATAGTTTGGAGTAGTTTGGACGCTCATCCATGTATTGGAATTGGCAAAAAGTAAAACAAGGAGACAACCTATAAAGATAAAAAAAAAATGTAAGGAGGATAAGATGTAAATATTTTTTAAGAATATTCATTATTTTAAATATTTTATTTTTTTTATAGAAAATAATAAATTTATTATTTTGTAGTTACAATGGCAAGAAAATGTGTTGCTTTATCATGCTCAACAACATCAGAGGAAAATATATTTCAATTATTTAAGTTACCGAAGGATCAGCTACTGAGAAAAATATGGAGTAATAAAATTGTACAAGGCACTAAGAGCAATGAAAATTATTATACAATGGAAGAAAAGTATCTTTGTGAGGTATGAATTTTTTTGACAGAGTATTAAATTTTAGTTCACGTTAATCAGCATGGCAGGCTTTGTATTTTAATTTGACTATTATAAGAAACTAAACTTGTCATAATTAATGTAAATGTCCTGTAATGGCATTGAATATGTATGTTCATTAAATGGCTTCGATGGGAGACTATCGTTAAAAACTGAAGGAATTGCTCCGATTTTCAGTTTCCTCTTACCATCTTCTCTAACATGCTCCCAAGAAAACCTGTCAAAATGCTCCTGAAAAAATATGCATGCTATCAGTAAATGACTTCGCTATGTATATGTATATATTTGCTACACTGCAGCTTACAGAGCACACAAACAATGGATCCTTAGGCTCCCAAGTAGATCCATTAATATTCCTAATATTGTTAATCCATCTAGCTTTCTGTCCTTCATTTCTAGGAAAACGATGAAACATAAGAGTTTTGTTGTTTTTGTCTCCTACCTTCCGTCCCTTACTTTTGTAAATATTTGTACACGTATGTATACAGCACTTTATCCTGAAGAGGAAAAAAGAATGTTTCTTATAAAAAAACAATAAAAGTTTAATATTCTTTTCAATAGGTAGAATAATTTATATTTAATAAAGATTCATATACGTGAGAGTACTTACGTCATAATTAATAGGAGAATACGCAGGAAAACGACCGGATAGAGCACGTTCCGCTCGAGAAAGCATAGGCCCACGTAGGCCTTCTCAAACCATATGATCCTCACCGGCTCTCGTACCTCGAATTGCGCGTGCTCATGACTACGTAGTACCGGTCTCGAAATGCACAGCCAAGGCAGCTGCTTGTGCAGCTGCGGCACGATATAGTACAGGAGAAAGCCCAGGCAACTCACGATACTCCACAGTACCGGATTAAGATCCGGTTGCAGGGCGGTGAACACCGTCGTACGATGAATTCCGAAAGACAGGGTGCCGATCACCGCGCACACGATTAGATCGTTCTTCAGTTTGGCGTTCACTGTCGAGCGTAACTTCTCCGGCAAAGGATCCACCAGCTCAGTATCTGACATTTGCTCGCCCACCTTGATCTTGACGTCTTTCTTCCTGCCGGACGTCTTGCTCTTGGTCTTCTTGTAACTCGCGGCCACGTTATCAGGCTGCGACGACGATGTGTTTTCTATGATTTTGGCTTCCTTCTCCTCCGTGTACCAATGTCTCGCGCTGTCTCACCGGTCTCACGTGCAGCAGGAACGTACATTAACCTTACTTATTTAACCATAAGCGAGAAACAAAATGGCGCTGGACCACGTGATTTAGTTAGCCAATCAGACCATTCTGTTCAATGTCGCTTCTCTATTATCTAGGACTCTAACTGGGTCGCGTCGCGTAAAAAAGTCACGGTGCGGTCTCGCTTCGCGTGTACTTGGCGCGAGACACTGCCGTGTCTCTTGATTTTTCAAAAATCATCTTAAGAAACAAATTCAGTTTAAAAAAAATAATAAAATTTTTAATTGGATATACGAATATAATTTTTAAAACAGCAGACCAGGGGAAGGGCTAAAGAACTACTGGCGCTGAGCAAACAAAAACTGAGAGTGGCGGTGGGGCTGCAAAAATTTTGGATTGGATAATATACCAGTATATACATATAGTTATTAAACCCGATTTTAAGCCGCCGTGTAATAGCCATGTTATAGCTATAATAGTCTATATGACCGCGCGTGCTTATTATTTTTAATCTGTTTAATGTGTTTATTTAATTTAATGCGTTTAACGAGGAACAGTGTATAATGAGCATAAAAGTATTCGAAAATACTATATATTCAGTAATCTTTTTATTGTTCTAACAATATATATCTATATATATATTATATATTAATTATATATATATATATATATATATATATATATTAATAATATTAATATATATCATATATTAATTATATATTTTTTTATTCTTTGTTCCGGACTGGACGCCGGACGTTTAACTTGGATCTTTGGCGAGTTCCCGAATTATTGTAGACCGCGCGATGTTTATGTGACGGTCATGCAAGGATTCGACGGTACTCGCACATACCACAAGAGCCGGTTGGCCCTGCCGTCAAAGTTAGTTCGACATTTAACCTCATAGCGAGCAGTCATACTCCATTCCGGACGCTGAATCGTACGAATTCGAGTCTCTCTCGCCGCGTGCTCCGAGCGGTACTTGCGAGCTGTTCCAAGCGTTATTGAGTTCAGTATAGGCGCATCTCCGAAGCGCCTCCGCGTCCACGTTGTGTGAAACCATCGCCAGACTCGACGCGATTTTGTGAAATTAAAGAGTGATATACAAATAATCGTCTACGATCATTACCGGCTCTTTGCCCCTCCTCTATTCCCGATTCTCTTAACCTATCCCGAAACATTGGTCCTTCGAGCCGGATCGGGACTGAGGTTTGTGGAATAAAGAACGGTAGTGACTCGTCGCCAAGTTTCGATTTGTTTCATCGCTGTGACTGGCAGTGGTCGCCGACATGTCGTCATTCGAGGAGATGATTTTCAAGCAGCGCTCCTTGATCAGCTCCATAACGAATACCATAGCGAATTTCAAAGAGCTAGGACATTCCAAAATGACGTACGCGGCCGCGAAAGCGCGAATCGAAACGACGAAGAAGAGATTCGAGCAGTGTCGCAGTTTGGATGCCAAGCTCCGGGTCATCGCCGACGCCAAGACCGTGGAGGCGCACCCCTACTTTTTCGGCCTGAAATTCGTGACCTGCGAGGATGCCTACGATCGAACGTTGGACTACCTCTACGAAAGCAGAGAGAAGAATGAGAGTGGTCACGGCCGCGTTTTAGGTGGTCCCCGTCCACGAGCGCCTCTATGTGCACAAAACGTGCACATTGAACTACGTAGCCATGTCCACGAAAATTTCTGATGGGTAACGCGTTATGTGCACGCTCTATAGGTTCTGTTCCGTGCTATGTGCACGATCTTTTGGTTCTGTTCCGTGCTATGTCCAAAGCGTTGGTAATGCATGATAATGCGGCCGCGGCGGCACGCGCCGGCTATGCGACGTTGCCACGACCATCCACATCCACGATGCCTGCACGCATTTCGGGTATCGTGTCTCGTGCCTCGCCGACTACTAAGTCTCGAGTTGGCAAATCGACGATGCGCTACGTCACATTTGTAAATATTTATTTAGTCATATTTACAATTTTTATATTTATAACTTTTAAATATGCATAATATATATATATATATATATGTATACATATATGCATATTAAAAAATATATATATATATTTATTTATTTATAAATGTAAAAATTGTAAATAAAATAAATATTTATAAACACTATAATTCAGGAAGGAAAAGATTTAGGAGTTAGATTTAGGAGTAGAGAGAGCTATGTGCCTAAATAAAATATAGATATTAATTGTTACTTTATTATTTATTGAAGATTATTTTTGATAATAATATATATGTTGATGCCCGATATATATTTTTTTCACCAGCTCCGCCTCTACCTCTTCCTCTACCTCTGTCTCTGCCTCTGCCTCTGCCTCTGTCTCTCTGCTTCTTCCTCGGTCTCTACCTCTCCCTCGCATCACGATAAAACAAGACAATAAAAAGAAAAAGAAAAGGAAATGTGTGTGTGTGTGTGCGTGCGTGCGTGCGCGCGCGCGTGCATGCGTGCGTGCGTGTGTGTTAGATCTTAGATTGTTATTATCTATACGAATTTATTATATATGTATGTATATATACATAAAAGGTATATGTTTTACGCTGTTATATATTATTTATCATATATATAGAACGCATATCTTTATTTTATTTTAAAAATTTATTAAAACAAAAACATTTTAGTAAACAGTTTATACGAATTGTTTATTTAAATTGTTTGTTATTATCTAATAATTTTTTATAGTAATGAACTTGCAAGGACAAAAATCTTCTATAGAGAGGCCATCTCGTCTAATCTGTCCCACGCGTTCACAAGAGCACGATTTTTTATAATCCAACTATATCTTAATCTTGTTAAACGCTTTCTTGCCTTTAAAGTCGTCAGATTTCGACGAGTTGTCGCCTGCAATTCTCCCAATTTTTCTGTAAATAAGAAATTAAAGCAAATGTATATATAATAATATTTTACGTAATAATTATAAATATGTGTACATAGTTATTCCTAACAATTTATATATTAATGTACAAAACTTACTTATAAACATCCATAGGTCATGGATTATCTGTAAATTTATGATTTAATGTCCTGTGGTATCGTTTTATTAAATTACTAGCTGGTGTCCCGGCTTCGCCCGGGAGTCGTTTTTCTTGAAACTTTAATTGTGTTTCAATATTCTTATTGTGAACAAACATAAGGAGTGTGTCGGGTGGTTGATTTAAAGACGGAAGTTTAACTTTTCTGCATGATTAACACATTTTAGGTGCTTAAGTTTTAAATTTTTTTACTTGACAATGATCACATATTGCATCCATTTTTCCAATTACATTCGGATGAAATTGATATTCGTAATTTGAATCATAACTAAATGCTTCTAATTTCAAATCGGATCGCATAAATGTTTTCATGAATTAAACATGTCGTAACCGGTCTTTTTCTACTCGAGTTTCACACTATTGAATTATTTTTGCCGGCGAAACTTTTATTATATATTTTTCACCTAGTGTATAGTATAATATATAAATCTGCGTTAAAATTTATAACTTATAAAATAGTGTTTAGTACTTCGCCTAGTGTATAGTATATAAATCTTCGTTAAAATTTGTAACTTATAAAATTCTATACAAAAAACGTTTTATACTTTTTTTCTCAAGATCAATCATTTTGGTGTCATACATTTTATAAAGTTTCAACTTTTATACATCTCAGAGATAATACACTATTTTCCACACCACTTCGGAGATATAGTGTTAGGCGCGTTTTTTTTAACGTGGTGTCCCTATTAGGTCTAATCCACTATTTTTCTATATAACGTTTTTTTGTAGAGAATTTTTTAAGTTCCATTTTTGCTTCCTCATAGAGGAAGCTTTGTTTTCGTGAATTTCATATATGAACCTTTGATTGCGTATAAAGTTGGGTCTAGTCAATCAAATTTAAATGAATTATATATGAAGTAGGGGTAGAAGAAACCAATGAAGAGATTGGTTTTTGAGTTTTTTCTGCCAATATGTTCAGATCGTTGTAAAACGTCGAAATATCGCCTAAAAAAAATGTCTGTCTGTATGTATGTATGTGTGTATGTGTGTGCATATGTTGTCCGTATGTGCTCTAACTTCCGCAAATATTGAGATATCGGGCTGTTTTTTTTTTTAATCGATAGAGTATCATTCAAGGAAGGTTGGTATTGAATTTGGCGATGATCGGTAAAGTTCTTTTTTAAAAAAATTTTGAATTTTTTTAAAAATGTCCGTGGTAGCTCTAACTTTCGCAAATATTCAGATATCGATCTATTTCTAATTTTATTATATTTTTCAGTCTTTTCTACCCTTATTTCATATATAATTTTTTAAGATTTGGTTGATTAGACCCAGCTTTATACGCGATCAAAGGTCCATAATTTTGATCGCATATAAAGCTAAGTCTAATCAACCGAATTCGTAAAAAATTCGTAAAATTCGTAATTTATTGCATATCCCCGCAGGGTTCGCAATCCACTACCAATATTACCCTTCTCCTCTCACTTTAACCCTTTGGACCAACGGTTTAACGTCTCTTTCCGAAAGACGGAGCCCAGTTTTCTCCGCACAAGAGCCTATCTTGCACGGAGGGACGCAGCTATCGAAAAAACATTCCATGCTTCATAGCTCTAGTGGACTCGAACCTGGTTCCTCAGATTACGAGTCTGGCGCTCTACCACTAGGCCACACTGCCGCCCTAATCAACCGAATTTAAAAGAATTATATATGAAATAGGGGTAGAAAAAACCGAAGTAAAAATTGTTTTTTGAGTTTTTGATACCAATGTGTTGCTTATGTTCAAAAACGTCGAATTTAAATTTTTTTATTTATAAGAATTAGAAAAATTAAAAAATCGGTTTCCAGAACATCGGTAACGAAAAAAATACTCTATAGCACTCGCCGGAAAATTCTACCCCTATTTTATATGGTTTTAATACAAATTCGGTCTAATAGTTTTTAAGTTAATAACGTTTTTTTTTTAATTTTTCTAATTCTTACAGGTGATGTATTTCCCGGAAAATTCTACTCCAATTTCATATATAATTCTTTAATATTTGGTTGATTAGACTTAGCTTTATATGCGATCAAAGGTCCATAATTTTGATTGCTTCCTCTATGAGAAAGCCAAAACAAATAAATATAAATAATTATGGTTTAAAATAGAGGAAGCAATGTAGGTTTCTTAAAAAATATGCTTACTTGCTTACTTTAAAAATATGAGGAAGCAATGTACAAGTTTCTACTTGCACCCTGTTTTATAATAATCTCATCAGAAATAAATATTGTTTGGTTCTTTACTGAATCAATCTGTGAGAGAAAATTTGCCAAAAGTGCATTTGTTGCTGAATTCTGACTTAATTATAGGACTTCTGAATATTAGTATATTTGGTATATTAGTATTTTTGGTTTTATTTCTCTTTAGTGTATCAGAATATATTGATTTTTAGCGTTTCCTATTCTAGATAAACCAACATAAAGTTGTCCGTGTGAGAAACACTCTTTTCTTAAATCTATGCCCACAAATTTGAAAGTTTGTCCTTGTGATTTATTAATCGTTAACGCAAAAGAAACTTTAACTGGAAATTGTAAACGTTTGAAGGAAAATGGTAAGTCATTTGAAATCATTGGAATACGCGGAATATACGCTAACTCCCCTTCTGCGGGGCCGATAAGTATAATGGCTTCAATGATGTTGTTACGCAATTCTTTAATTTGAAGTCGCGTACCATTGCATAATTTCGGTGGAATTAAGTTGCGCAATAAGATGATTGGTATACCAATCTTCAAAATCAGACGGTGTGGTGGAAGACCAGACGGATTTAAACTATTTAAAAATTCTTGGGGATAATATACTGTATCTTCCATATTAACCACAGTATCGATTGATTTGTACTCTTTATTATTCCCTTTAATTTTTTTCGAAATGATATCATTAATGTCATTCACAGATTCGTTTCTTGGAGATACAATGACTCTTTCACACAACCATTTATAATTTTTCTGCAATAAACATTCCACATTTGGATAAATCTTCGTAATTAAATCATTTGTACTTACCCACTTGTCCCAGTTTTTAGTCAATTTCTATTAAACTATTATCATTAGGAATATTTTCATCGCCAAGGTGCAGTAACTTTGTCGTAAAATTATTTTCTCCTCCTCCTAAACTGGCTCTCATATTGGTTCGCAATTCAAATGTTTGTATGGTGTACTCCACATTGCCGAGGATTTCAAACATGCTTTAACTATATCAGCGCGGGTTCCCCTTACAATTACAGGTAATGTCTGTCGAAAATCGCCTGCAAAAACTAAAGTTACGCCACCCATTAATTTTTCACTATGTCTCAAATCTTGGAGTGTTCGATTGATTGTTTCCATATGTGCCCTATGGCTCATTATTGCGCATTCTCATCCCATATAAGTAAGGAAATCTCTTGTAATACTTTACCTAGTGGTCCATTTTTACGTATTGAGCAAACAGTTTCTTGCTGTACAGATACATTTAGGGGTAATGTAAAAGTGGAATGTACCGTTTTTCCACCACTTAGTAACGTTGCTGCTATACATGATGAAGCAACAGCTAAAGCCATTTTACCAGAAGATCTAACTTTAGTTAATATAAGGTTAGTGAGAAATGTCTTTCCTGTACCTCCAGGTGCGTCTATGAAAAATATCTTTTCCTCATTTTGCGCTCGACGCTATCTAGTATTTTGTTAAATGCTTGACGTTGATCCGGCACTAACTTAGGATAATTTTCTTTGATATATGCACTGAGAAAAATAATTATTTTTTTCAAAAAAATTTTGTTGATTTAACAAAACCGGATGATTGTATGTTGCCAAGCGGATGATTTGATTGGCTTAACAAAATATTTGTACAAAATATTTTTTTTGTTTTGTTCTTTTTAACTATTTTGTTTGTGGACTATATTGATTTGTTCTTTTTAACTAAATATTTTATACTATCAATTATACATAATATAACATTAACTATATATTTCTTTGAATAAATATACTATTTTTAAAAACGTTAATGTTCTTGATTCAATAAAATTATTTTATCGAGTTAACAAAATTAATCATTAACTTTAAAAAAATGATTTTGTATAATACCATTATATTGCGAACACATTCGTTGTTAAGTTGTTTGAATAAATATACACCTATTAATAGCTCGTAATTTAGCCGTTTTCTATTGTATAACCATTTTCAAAATTTAATTATTTTATTTTGTTCAAATAATAGACGTGTACTTAATTTAATAAAATAAATAATTGGATCAATAAATTGAAAAATCAACAAAATTTTTTTGTTGATTTAACAAAACCGGATGATTGTATGTTGCCAAGCAAATTTGTTTTGTTGATTCAACAAAATTTTTCCCTCAGTGTGCATTTAACTGATTACTGTCATATGGTTGTTTCAGTATTGCTTCAAAAAGATTATGATTTAAACGATTTGTTGACGGTAAACCAAATTTAGTCAAGTTTTTTTCATTTAATTCTAAAAGTTTATCTTCAATTTGAATCAAACCTTCATTGTAAATATTTTCATCAAATTGCAAAGTAAAATCGTATTTTTGATGACGTATCCTATTTAGTATGTCTTCACAAAGATCTTTTTTAAAAGTTTCCCATAGTTTAAGTGGTTCTGATGGCTGGTAAAATAATAATAGAGGAAAGTCCCCTATTATGAGAAAGGCTCCTAATATGCGACAGCGAGGTTTCTGCTAAACTAATAGGCCCTATCTGTTGGTTCCACCATGAACTTATTGCCCTTGGGGTAAAACTTATTTAGTGGAAAATTTATTGTTTGATCGTGCGTGTAGTCGTTGCAGAGAAAGAAATTCTGAAATTGGATGTTGTCAAGTGCCATGGATATGAGTCTTTAAACCTTGTTTATTATATAATTAATAAATATTTGGCAATAAGTTCTGCATGCAGTGATAGAGTAAAGATAATTTAAATTATACGAAATAATAATTTGACAATAAGAGAAAGACTGAAATTTTAATTTTGTTTATTTACCTTTACAATAAACAACGGTTCCAAGAAAACTTCAACAGATCACGGATACATTATTGTATCCCTGACTTACCGTATCATCTATTAATGGCAGATTCCTGAGATCTTTTGTAGACATTTATGCATTTTGAATTTTAAAGAATAATTTCAAACAATTATAAAAATTAGTAATCTAAATTGTACAAAATAATAATCTAAGAGGGAGACTGAAATATTAATTTTGCTTTATGAACAACGGTTCCAAAAATACTGAAGACTTCAACAGATCACGGATACATTATTATATCCCTGACTTACCGTATCTCCTATTAATGACAGGTTCCTGAGATCTTTTCGAATTCCAAATTAAATCTGACAGGCAAAAAATCATCTATTAATTCCTGAGATCTTTTGTAGACATTTATGCATTTTGAATTTTAAAAAATAATTTCAAGCAATTATAAAAAATTAGTAATTTAAATTGTACGAAGAAGACTGAAATATTAATTTTGCTTATCTACTTTTATGAACAACGGTTCCAAAAATACTGAAGACCAACAGATCACGGATACATTATTATATCCCTGACTTACCATATCTCCTATTAATGACAGATTCCTGAGATCTTTTGGTTCGAATTCCAAATTAAATCTGAAAAACGAAAAATCAATAATTCTCAGAGTTCCGTTGTCAAGGACACGCTTCGGCTTGAAGCTTCCGCGGAATTAAACGTCAATAACGAAAACTGACAGTACAGATATTATATAGATTATTACTCAAGAAAATTAAAAAAAATTAATTTTAAATGTAGTAAATTTATTTTAAAAGTAGAATGTGTTTTTCTTAAAATTGTTTTAAAAAAATTAAAAGAAATAAAACGTAATATTAAAATAAAAAATTGATGTGTATTCGAGAAAATGATTCGTCTTTTGTTTTAAGTATCGATAATAATTTCGTCCGCCAGTGAATAAAATCAGCAATTCAATTTATTTCTCGATTAACTGGCGCAATATATACAAGAATGCACAACGTTTTTCGGCTCTATATTCGAGCCCTTTTCAAGTGCGAACTGAAACAGGAACAGCGAAAAAGAAAAACAATATAAATCAATCGAGACAAATATTAAGTTAACGACGTTATTAAATATTGAGCAATACCTATCATCTATTGACTCGTCACATAATTAGTACAGATTCCTGAGTTCACGAGCATGTTCCCGCATGGCCCTAAAGGTCAGCTGTGGACAAATCTTAATTTGTAACAACAATGATATATGAGGAGAGAAAGCAACAATCAAGAAAAACTTACGAATTTCATAATAGGATTTCGCGTATGACTAGTTCTTCGTTGCGACATGTTACATGTATGCGAGTACTTGGGAAACTGAGCGGACAAAGAAAGAAACAAGGTGTCCCGAGGTAGAAATATAAACAGTTAAACTGACATGATGACACTGTCGTATATCGTATTTAAATTCTCGGTATCTTTTTTTAAATTGATCGTGTTCTTATTTTTCTTTATAAAGAACATTTCAGCGATCTCTCTCATTTTCAAGTGAGGTTCTTTGTGTAATATTTTCGGATCTGACCACTTAAAATTGTGGTCATTCTGTATCCGGTGCTTGCTTACGACAGAGAACTTGCTGTCATGTTTTTTAATATCGCTGAAATGTTCTTTCACTCTTGTCTCGAGATGTCTCTTCGTCTGCCCAATGTAAGACGCGTCGCAATTCTCACAATCAATTTTGTAAACCACATTAGTTTCCCTGTTAGTCGCCAATCTATCCTTGCCCCTCCTGATGACAGCACTGAGTTTTTTCGGTATCTTATATACCACGTCACAGCGGACTCTCTCAAGAATACCCCGTATGCCCGCGCTTAAGCCCTTCACATAAGGGATCACCGGGAAACGTTGTGCATTCTTGTATATATTGCGCCAGTTAATCGAGAAATAAATTGAATTGCTGATTTTGTTTTAAGGTTTAGAAATTAATAGAAATTACAGAAAAATCTAAAAAAATACATTTATTGATTAGAAAAAAAGTGAAAAGAAAGAAAAACAGAAAATTAATAACATATTGATGAAATAAGTTTTAGTGAAAATAAAAGTGTTGTAAGATTTAAAAATTAAAAAAA